>CM035418.1:174213394-174290894 GCA_020310875.1 Ceratopteris richardii
TTCTAGTGCCCCAATTTTCTTGGTGGTAGATCCCTAAAAACCTTCTGAAATAGAAAACAATGCTAGTGGCATCACAATCAGTGGATTTTTATTCAAGATGGCATACTAGTAGCTTTTGAAGGTAAGAAACTTTCTCCAGCTCATAGAAACTGGCCTGTCCATCAAGAAGAATTATATGCAATAGTTCATGCTTTGAAGATTTGGAGACACTATTCGTATGGTGCAAGGTTTCAAGTCTACAGAGATCATCACACATGGAAGTATTTTTGTTCCCAGCCTGATCTTCGAGGGAGAGAGGCTAGATGGTCTGAGTTGATGCAAGAATTTCATATGGAAATTCTAAATAGAAAATGAAAAATGAATACAGTTGCACATGCACTATCACGTATCTTTCATCAGCTTAGCTTCAGAGTTCTTGATAGTGATTTAATCAAAGAGATCAAAGATTCATAGATTGAAGATGATTATTGTCAATTTATAATCAATAAGCTATTCCAAAATGATAAAGATAAATCATTCTTGTAGAGGAGGTACTGGGGTATCTACTTTTATAGAAAATAGAGATTAAAGTTTAACCATCCAGCACGTCACCTACTCAAGGGGGGTTCTCTTTAGGGAAGTATACCCTTTAACATTTCTATGGGCAGGCCGACAACAAGAATTTTACAGAATGGTAAATGCTTCAGAAAATATGGACAACCAATAACCAAGGAAGACCGTACTCTGCCTGATTCAAATCAGATGATTACAAAGTTGGGCAAATGATAGATGATGCTCACAAGTGTAAACTTAGGTCTAACAAGCCACAAATTTAGGGCTAACAGCCACCCGAAAAGTAATTCCTCCAGTACATCAGATTCTTCTCATCAACATAAGGGCCAATGATATGCAGAATAACTCAGAACAATACAAAGAATTCCTCAAGAGGATAGAACCTAATCAATAACACTGACTCACAGAAAAAATAACCCCAAGCTACTCTCTTACAATATAGTGCTCATAGCCCTTCACTGTGAAGCCGACCCTCTGTATACACGACAGAGTAGCTCCCACAGTAGACTTGAAACCACCAAGTGCAAGAGAGGTCTTCTGCACGTATACACACGGCAAAGTAACTCCAGAAAAAATGTACCAAAAAGTGTGTACTCTGTACATGTAACACCAAATGAGCACAAATTCTTTGATTTTATAGGCCCCAATAGGCCAAGAGAGCCTTGCCGAATCTTCACGTCCACTGATCACGCGCCGGTTAATCACCCAAAATTGGGGGGTAGGTCAAATATTCTGGTTAATCACCCAAAATTGGGGGGTAGGTCAAATATTCCACTTGATTTGAATTAGATCCTCAAAAATAGGTAGTTACCATGAATGGTTGGTGGCAAAAGGCTATTCCCTGCTTCCCTGCATCCACTTCATACCTTTATCCCACACCGTCATAGGATCGGTGACTAATAAATCATTTCCAGTAATTTGAACTTGTTTTGCCCATCATCCTGGTCAAAGGGGTCGATCGACACAATAGGTTACTTCTTTAAAAATCTCGTCCATATTCCTTCTTCCTGACACTCTTTAGATTAGGGTATACTTCCGAGGGCGTTCTTTACTTCATAGTCTTGCTGAAGGAAGAGGTCCCAGAGATGTGTATAATTGTGGTGTGTGCATATGCAAAAATGTGTGTGTGTGCCAGTGAGTGTGGGTGGTTAAGTGTGAAAGTGTGTGTGTGTGCATTTGTGTGTATGTGAGTGTGAAGGGGTGTGTGTGAGTGCATGCATGTGGTTGTGCATATGTGGGATTAGGTGTGTGAGGGGGCAGGGGGGGGCCACGGGGGGTGAGAGGGGGTTTTGAGGGATGAGACGGGGTGGGGCGGAGGCCATGGCGGAAGGGGGGGGGGGAGAGGGGAGGAGGCATGCAGAAGGGGAGGGTGGAGGAGAGAGGTGGAGGGTGGAGGATAGGGCGGAGGGTGGAGGATAGGGCGGAGGGTGGAGGATAGGGCGGAGGGTGGAGGATAGGGCGGAGTGTGGAGGATAGGGCGGAGTGTGGAGGATAGGGCGGAGGGTGGAGGATAGGGCGGAGTGTGGAGGATAGGGCGGAGGGTGGAGGATAGGGCAGAGGGTGGAGGATAGGGCGGAGGGTGGAGGATAGGGCGGAGTGTGGAGGATAGGGCGGAGGGTGGAGGATAGGGCGGAGGGTGGAGGATAGGGCGGAGTGTGGAAGATAGGGCGGAGGGTGGAGGATAGGGCGGAGGGTGGAGGATAGGGTGGAGTGTGGAGGATAGGGCGGAGGGTGGAGGATAGGGCGGAGGGTGGAGGATAGGGCGGAGGGTGGAGGATAGGGCGGAGTGTGGAGGATAGGGCGGAGGGTGGAGGATAGGGCGGAGGGTGGAGGATAGGGCGGAGGCGGAGGATAGGGCGGAGGGTGGAGGATAGGGCAGAGGGCGGAGGAGAGAGGTGGAGGCGGAGGATAGGGCGGAGGGTGGAGGATAGGGCAGAGGGCGGAGGAGAGAGGTGGAGGCGGAGGATAGAGCGGAGGGTGGAGGATAGGGCGGAGGGTGGAGGATAGGGCGGAGTGAGGAGGATAGGGCGGATGGTGGAGGATAGGGCGGAGGGTGGAGGATAGGGCGGAGGGTGGAGGATAGGGCGGAGGGTGGAGGATAGGGCGGAGTGTGGAGGATAGGGCGGAGGGTGGAGGATAGGGCGGAGTGCGGAGGATTGGGGAGGGTGGAGGAGAGAGGTGGAGGGGGATAGGGCGGAGGGTGGAGGAGAGAAGAAGGGGGAAATGGCGGAAGAGAGAGAAGAGGGCGGGTGGCAGAAGAGAGAGAGAGAAATAGAGAGAGAGAGAGAGAGAGAGAGAGAGAGAGAGAGAGAGAGAGAGAGAGAGAGAGAGAGAGAGAGAGAGAGAGAGAGAGAGAGAGAGAGAGAGAGAGAGAGAGAGAAGAAAGAGAGAGAGGAAGAGAGAGAGAGAGGGAGAGAGAAAGAGAGGGAGAAAGAGAGAGATAGGCCGAAAGAGAGAGGGAAATAGAGAGAGTGAGAGAAGAAAGAAAGAGAGAGGGGCCGAGAGAGAGAGAGAAAGATAGCGAGAGGGTGAGAAAGAAGGAGAGAGAGAGAAAGAGAGAGAAAGGGGAAAAGAGATAGGTATCAAACAAAAGAAAAGATGAAAGCAACGACTGCTCAGAACTCAGATATGTCCATGTAATGGAAAGGAATATTCCCTGAAGTTTCATCCCAGGGCATCCAAGAGTTTTCCGACCTCTACAATTCTCTAATTCTCAAGTGCAGCAAGGTTTGCTCAAAAGAAAGGGAAAGATTTGTGTGCCTAATTCCCAAGAAGGGAAGTTTAGAAAAGAAGTTATTTTCAAGAACCACGATGTAGCTTGTGCACAAGATCCTGGTATTGAGAAGAATTTGTAGCTGATCAAATGCACTTTTTGGTGTCCGAAGATGGTCACAGATGTAAATAACTATGTAAGTCAATGTTTGAAATGTCAGGTGAATAAAGCAGAGAGGATTAGTCCTCCACGTTTGCTACAACCATTTGAGATACCATAATATTGGTGGGATAGTATTTCCATGGACTTCATAATGGTTTTACCTAGGACACCTCATCAAAAGAATGATATTCTTGTAGTGGTTGATTGTTTGAGCAAAATGCCACACTTTATCCCTACAAAGGAATCAGTGGAAGCTCGGCAAGTCGCAGAACTATCTATTCAAAATACTTTTAGACCGCATGGTCTACAGAGATCAATAGTTTCAGACAGGGATCCCAAATTTACAGGAAATTGTTGGAAACATGTTTTCAATAAGCTTCAAGTTTGACTCAAGATGAGTAGTGGAGAGCATCCACAAATAGATGATCAAAGCGAAAGAGTTAATCTAATACTGGAAGATATGCTACGGGCATATGTTTCAGAAAAGCAAATAGATAGGGATGGTTTTCTCCCATTAGTTGAATTTTCTTATAATAGTCAGAAGCACAAGACTACTAGGTTGGCACCTTTTGAGATGATAGATGGATTTATTCCACATGGTCCAGTTACCATTGGGTTACCAAGGAAATCCCCAAGTTCTTCATAGTTTTGAATAGATATGGAGTGTAGTGCCCCTTCTCTTTTTCCTTTCTCTCTTTGTGGCATGTGAGCAGTGGGCAGAACCCACTGGCACTCTGAGTTTGAAGTCCGAAGAAGATAGAAGAAAGAGAGATTAAAAGGAGAGCTCTCAGATGCCTTGGGCTGCAGCTTTAAGGAATGTTCCATCCCATTTCATGGACATAATGGTGTTCCGGGCAGTTGTTGCTTTCAATTGTTGCTTTCATTGCCACCTTAGTGATTTGTTTTATCTATATTTCTCCCTCTCTATCCCTCTCCCCCCTCCATTTCCCCCCTCACCTCGCCACTCACCCCCACCAATTTCCCCGCCTAATCACCCTCAGACCCCGCGAGCTATCTCTCTCTCTCTCTCTATTTCTCTCTCTCTCTCTCTCTCTCTCTCTCTCTCTCTCTCTCTCTCTCTCTCTCTCTCTCTCTCTCTCTCTCTCTCTCTCTCTCTCTCTCTTCCTCCCCTCCATTCACCTCCACCAGCCCCCTCCGCTCCCCCTCCACTCCCCCTCCACTCTCCTCCACCCGCCCCCTCCATGCATCTCCGCCCCCTCCACGATCCCCCTCCATTCACCTCCACCTGCCCCCTCCGCTCCCCCTCCACTCCCCCTCCACTCTCCTCCACCCACCCCCTCCATGCATCTCCGCCCACTCCCCCTCCACTCCCCCTCCACTCTCCTCCACCGGCCCCCTCCGCTCCCCCTCCACTCCCCCTCCACTCTCCTCCACCCGCCCCCTCCATGCATCTCCGCCCCCTCCACTCCCCCTCCACTCTCCTCCACCCGCCCCCTCCATGCATCTCCGCCCCCTCCACGATCCCCCTCCACTCTCCTCCACCCGCCCCCTCCATGAATCTCCGCCCCCTCCACTCCCCCTCCACTCTCCTCCACCCGCCCCCTCCATGCATCTCCGCCCACTCCCCCTCCACTCCCCCTCCACTCTCCTCCACCCGCCCCCTCCATGCATCTCCGCCCCCTCCACGATCCCCCTCCACTCTCCTCCACCCGCCCCCTCCATGCATCTCCGCCCCCTCCACTCCCCCTCCACTCTCCTCCACCCACCCCCTCCATGCATCTCCGCCCCCTCCACTCCCCCTCCACTCTCCTCCACCCGCCCCCTCCATGCATCTCCGCCCCCTCCACGATCCCCCTCCACTCTCCTCCACCCGCCCCCTCCATGCATCTCCGTCCATACATCTCCGCCCCCTCCACTCCCCCTCCACTCTCCTCCACCCGCCCCCTCCATGCATCTCCGCCCCCTCCACGATCCCCCTCCATTCACCTCCACCCGCCCCCTCCGCTCCCCCTCCACTCCCCCTCCACTCATCTCCACCCCCGCCTCTCCCCCTCCACTCATACCACCCCGCCACACACACACACTTACATACACACACACCTACAATTGCACACATATGCACATTCACATCTATGCCTATACGCCTGCACCCACACATACATATACAACCACGCGCACACACATGCAACACACCCACACAATCACATGTTCCCCCACATACACACACACCTACACATCCACTCACGCACCCACACACACAAATTCATGCTTTGATCATATGAGGTATTCCAATCTCCTCCACTTCCAATGATAAACCTTGAGCTCTGAAACATCTCACTAATGGAGGATATAAAGAAACTGGAGGACATAACGAAGCTGAAGCTGATTACTGCAATCAACACTCCTTCGCGGCCTAGTGGGCACTTTGATTTGGAGGCATCTGACAACTGGTACATCATCAGATAGAGCATGGGGTAAAAAGGTGTTATAGTGGGTGGGACAAAAGGGGCAGTTGGTGGGCTGGATGAACACATCATGCTTAGTAGTCATACTATCAACCACTTAGGAGAAATGGTCAAGGTCATTTTGTAAGGCTGGAAGCAATCCAACTGGTGAGGCTATACATGCTACAGGCACTTCATTGAATTGCCTGAGATTAAATTAGTGAGGAAACAAAATTACACAAAATGAGAATCTCGGATGGCAGGTGAAAATGTAAAAGATAATTATTAAAAGTGGAGTTGCCCCCAACCATTCACGGCGACTACCTATTTTGTGGATCCAATTCAAATCAAGGGAATATTTGACCTACCCCCAATTTTGGGCAATCCACCGGCGCGTGATCAGTGGACGTGAAGCAAGGCCGTCTTGACCTATTGAGGCCTATAAAAACAATGGATTTTTGCTCATTGGGGGTACATTTTTTTTGGTGTTACATTGACGCGTGGATACGTGCAGAAGTTCTCTCTTGGACTTGGTGGTTTCAAGCCTATTGTAGGAGCTACTCTGTAGTGTGGATACAGAGGGTAGGCTTCTCAGTGGAGGGCTATGAGCACTATAGTGTAAGAGAGTGTCTTGGATTTTCTTTCTTTTCTGTGAGACACTATTGGTGTTAAGCTCTATTCTCTTGAGCAATTCCTTCATCATTTGTATTGATCTGTATTTATCTGCATAGAGTGCCACGAAGCTCTGAGCATTAGTTTTTGAGCATTTCCTTGACAAATCTTGTAATCATCTGAATCGAATCAAGAAGTGAATGGTCTTCCTTTGTCAATTGTTGTTCATATTTTCTCAAGTATGTACCACTGTGTGCAATCCTTGTTATCTACCTGCTCACAGAAATGTTAAAGGGTATACTTCCCTAAAGAGAACCCCCCTTGAGTAGGCGATGTACTAGATGTGTTAATCTTTAATCTCTACTTTTGGTAAAAGTGGATACCCCAGTACCTCCTCTACAGTTTGGCACGCCCGGTGGGACCTTTGCATTTCTGTGAGAGGTATTTTTGCCCTATTACATTTGCAAGTACGTACATGATCCATACACGGGCAGATAAGGAGTCTCTTCGTGTTCGGAGGAGCCTTAACAAGTTAGCCATAACCACGACTAGTGAGCCATATTCACGACTAGTGACTCTGCCTCCCCTCTGCCCTAACTTTATCAATTGATTTGGGTGCGACACCATTGCCTAGACTTCTCCTTAGATACGTCCGAAGAAACACCAGTACAAATGGAGGACCTCTCTCATTTGCTCTCCAGATTAAACATCAAATTCCCTACCTTCAAGGGACAAGATTATGAGGATGCTGATGATCATGTGAGGAGATTCATCTCTTTATGCCGTGGAAGAGGTCTGCAAAATAGAGAGGATGCAATGCTCGCACTTTTTCCATCCACATTGGAGGGTCTTGCAGATAAATGGTATAGTCAATATGCAGATGGCCATTTCACTACATGGGAGGCTCTGAAGGCGGCATTCTCACAGACATTCCGACCAAGTGTTTCCTCAGAAAGAGCTCTAGATCAGCTAGAGAATTTGAGGCTAAGATAAGGTGAATCTTTTCATGAACTTGACACTAGAACAAAAGCACTTGTTGCACGTCTGCCACATGCTCGAGGTGACTTTTTGGTTAAAAAGTGGATAGAGAAGGCTCTGCCCAGGTCATCTCAGCAGAAGCTTCGTGAGTCTCTTAGATTGGATGCCACCCTCAATGATTTTGTTGCAGCGGCATCACACATTGAAGAAGCAAGGCAACATTTTGAAGGGGATACACAACCTAAGTATGCTGCAGACATGGATCCTATTGAGCAACTAAGGAGGGAATTGGAGGCATTAAAAATGCAACAAAATCAACAAGAAGAGAAGGTCTTGCCACCACTGCGACGCACGGATGATGAAGTAGCCCAACTTCGTCGTGAGTTAGAAGATTTGAAGACCACACAAGATATAAGGAGACAAATCTGGTGCACGATATATAACAACAATGGACATTCCAATGCTAATTGCCCTAACAAGGTAAGCTGTCAATTTTGTGGAAAGGATGGTCATGAAGCTAGAGATTGCTACTACCTCAAGGGTACACAGCAAAGAAGTAACCCTCAAACTTTGGATTCATACTATGCTAGTACTTCAAATACATCTAATAGAGAGGAGAATCGGCCTGCAAAACCTAGGTATAATAGACCTTTGATGTGCTATCGTTGTGGTGACTACGGCCACATGCAAAACAGGTGTTCCCTCCTAGAAGATGCACCTCCTTATCAACATTGTCCAGAGGCCAAGGATCATTATACCAAGGATTGCCCAAGAGGTCGTCCTGCTCCAATTCATATGATTGCAGTCTCTCCACATGAAGAAGGAAAAACCACTCAGACTGATGCTGTTTCATCCTCTGCAGTGCCCATGATGACTAGAGCTAGGCAAGTAGCTGCAACCCAGAGAGATGAACAACAAGGATTTCAGGATAAAGAGGAAGAAAAGGAGTCTGGATGGAAGGACCAAGAAGAAATTGAAGGAGCTTATAATAAGATGACTACTTCTCTAAAGGGCCAACCAACAAGTTTGCAAGAAAACACTCAGGAGGTAAACATTGAACAGATCTTGAAAGGTATTCATCAAAAGGTTAGTCTATATGAACTTATAAGGATGGATTCAAAAATAAGAAGTGACTTACTGAAGATTATACACTCTGCTCACTTGGTCCGATCACCTAGTATAGATTATCTGTTTGTATAAAGAATGAAGCTCTCACAGGTGTGATCATAGATGGAGGCTCTGGTATCAATTTAATGCCAGATTTTACAATGAAGAAGCTGAAATTGAACCCCACCAAGTTGGCACCATTCACGGTTACATTGGCAGATCAACATCGGGTTGCGCCACTGGGCATTATTGAGAAGGTACTGATGGTAGTACAGGGCTGCCATTTTGTTCTAGATTTTGTTGTTATTGCACTTCCACAGGAGACTTCTTACCCTCTACTCCTGGGGAGACCTTGGCTGAGACAAGCAAAAGCTTTGCAAGATTGGGGAAAAAATAAACTATGGATTTCAACAAATACCAATAGCCAACTGCAACTACATTTGGAAGAAGGATTCGACTCAGGAAAAACTACTGTGGACACTCAGGTAATGCCCTCTCTACCCCAAGAAGAGGATACATTGTTAAATTGGATGATGGGAAGTGCACAGTGTTGCACAGTAGAGATCAATGAAATTGAAGAAGAAATTACAGGAAAGGGCAATGAAGACCACAAGGTGTTGGAGAATGAGCAATTGCAGGAAAGCACAAGCCTTGAGGAAGCAACCCAGATAAAAGTATCAGAGGTAGAATATTTTGAACCTAAGGGCAGAGAAGATCTTCCTTTTTCAGATATACCTCAAGGATGGATGGAAGAACATGTTGCAGAATATAAATTAAAATCCACTCCTGCATATAGTGGAGATGATTTCTCAAGCAAAACCAGTCCTGAAACATTGGTTCAAGAAGTAAATTTAGGGATGAAGAGAACCCTCAAATGGTCCATTTGGCATCCTGGTTGTGGCATTATCCTCCTTTGCTACAGAAGGTAACTTCTTTGCTTTTTACTTACAAAAGTGCCTTTGCATGGTCCTACAAGGATCTAACGGGGATACCAGAAGAGCTTGGGTTACATCGGATACCCTTAGTTGAGGGAGCCGCGCCAATAGGAAGTAGACCATATCGACTCAATCCGAAATATGCAGAGGCTGTAAAAGCAGAAATTACAAAGCTAGAAGAAGCTGGTATAATTGTGCCAGTAGAACATTCCAAGTGGCTTTCTTCTATGCTTATTGTGCCCAAGAAAAATAGTGGAAAAATAAGAGTATGTGTTGATTTCTGTGGTTTGAATAAAGTAACTATTCAAGATGGATTTCCTCAGCCCTTCACAGAGCAAGTACTTGAAGAAGTAGCTCGTCACAGTTTGTATAGTTTCTTGGATGGTTTTAGTGGCTACAATCAGATAGTGATCCATCCTGATGATAGGGACAAAACAGCCTTTGTCACTCCCTGGGGCACTTATGTCTATACTCGAATGGCTTTTGGTTTGAAGAATGCACCGGCTTCATTTAATAGAACGATGTATCTGATATTGGGCAAATGGTTAACAACCTTTCTACGCATTTTCATGGATGACTTTTCAGTATTTTCAGGTACAGATAGAAGGGCAGCAGTTCAAGATGTCCATGACCATTTGGAAAATCTAAAAGAAATTTTTGAGCAATGTCTCAAAACAGGTTTGAAATTGAATCCTGATAAATGTCACTTTTTGGTCACTAAGGGCACTCTTCTTGGTCACATAGTATCTGCTGAAGGTATAACTGTTGACGCTGCAAAGGTTACAGCTATTCTTTCCATGCCAATTCCACAAAGCCCAAAGGAAGTGCAAAGTTTCTTGGGCCATGCAGGGTATCACAGAAGATTCATTAGGATGTATTCGGAAATTGCTAAGCCCTTGTCAAGGCTTACCAGCAAAAAGATCCCTTTCTCATGGAGTGCTGAAGCTGACAAAGCATTTTGTGAACTAAAGTTGAGGCTATGTACTGCTCCACTTTTAAGTGTTCCTAATTGGTCATTGGAATTTCATGTGCATACAGATGCTAGTCTTCATGCTGTTGGTGCAGTTCTAGTTCAACCATCATCTCACAAAGTGGATAGACCTATCTCTTATGCAAGCAGATTACTCAACCAAGCTGAAAGAAATTACAGTACAACGGAAAGAGAAGGTTTGGCTATCGTATTTGCCCTTCAGAAATTCCGACATTATCTCCTTGGTGTACATTTCATTGTTATTTCTGATCATCAGCCCTTAAAGTATTTGATAAACAAGCCTAGAGTAGCTGGAAGGATCTGGAGATGGTTACTCCTATTTCAAGAATTTAATTTTGATATTCATATTAAGTCAAGAAAAGAGCACTACATGGCAGATCAAGTGTCCAGGACCGCAATGAGCGAAAAGGCAACAGGTATTAATGATGAATTGGTGGATAGCAACCTTTTTCTAGTAGCAATTCGGACTGGTTGGTATGATGAAATTCTCCATATTCTTACTACTGGAAAGATCCCAGAACACTTGACACCTGTAGAAAAGAGAAGATTGCTCCTGAAAACCAAAGCATATTCTCTTATAAATGGAAATTTATATAAATAGTGTCAAGATGATATATTGAGAAGGTGTGTCTATCCAGAGGAGGTAAATCTTCTACTAGAGGCTGCACACAATGAAGGACATCTAAAGGGGGAAGAATTGGCTCATAGAATCATCCACAAAGGTTTATGGTGGCCTCATATTTTCAAGGATGCAATCAAGTTTTCTAAAGAATGCCACATCTGCCAGAGGTGTGCTCCCGTGCCAACCAGATTGAATTTCCAACCATTGGTCGTATCTACAGGATGGCTCCCATTTGAACGATGGGGTCTTGATTTCATAGGACCAATTAGTCCAACTGGTCAACCTGGAGGAAAAAAGTATATTTTGATGGCCACATGCTATGCCACTAAATGGATAGAGGCTAAAGCTACTGTGGACTGCACGGCTTTAACAGTAGCTAAATTTATGTATAAACGTATTTTCTCAAGATTTGGTTGCCCACTGGAAATTACTAGTGATAGGGGCACACATTTTGTAAATCAATTGCTCCAGTTTATATTTGACAGGTACAAAATCTTCCATAAAAAATCTTGTGCCTATTACCCAAGGGCAAATGGCCAAGCAGAGAGTTCCAATAAGATTTTGATTGGACTACTTCGCAAATTATCTTTTGATCATCAAAGCTCTTGGCCACTAGCACTAATTGGTGCAATTTGGGCTTTCAGAACCACGAAGAGGGGAACCACAGGCGAGACTCCATTTCGCTTAGTTTATGGGAAAGAGGCATTGGCACCATTTGAGTTTATCATCAGAAAAGAAATAGGAATCAAAACCATTGGAATTGAACCCCCCATTCAGAGATTGGTGGCATTAGAAGAGTACAGAGAAGGGGCAATGCAGAAACTTCTGGTGACACAAGAAGAGCGCAAGAGATTGCATGACTGGTATCTGAGATCCAATGAAGTTCAGGAAGGGTCTATGGTTTTAGTGCATCAGGTTCCACCAATTCAAACTAAACTGGCACCCAAGTGGATAGGACCTTATAAGGTAATCAAGGTATTGCCACATGGTGCAGTGCATCTGGAAGATCTGCAGGGTAAAAGGATTCCCCTGATCAACATCTCCAGGGTGAAGAAGTATCAGAATTAGGTCAAAATGGAAGCATTCCACCCCTTGTACATACCATGTTTCCTTTCAGTAATTGCAAAATAGCTAGATCTCATTGAAATGAGTAAAATAAGGGGAGAAATTGCACCACGGACGGTGCAAAAGCTTGATGAGGGGGTCTATAGTGCCCCTTCTCTTTTTCCGTTCTCTCTTTGTAGCATGTGAGCAGTGGGTAGAACCCACTGGCACTCTGAGTTTGAAGTCCAAAGAAGATAGAAGAAAGAGAGATTAAAAGGAGAGCTCTCAGATGCCTTGGGCTGCAGCTTTAAGGAATGTTCCATCCCATTTCATGGACATAATTGTGTTCCGGGCAGTTGTTGCTTTCAATTGTTGCTTTCATTGCCACCTTAGTGATTTGTTTTATCTATATTTCTCCCTCTCTATCCCTCTCCACCCTCCATTTCCCCCCTCACCTCGCCACTCACCCCCACCAATTTCCCCGCCTAATCACCCTCACACCCCGCGAGCTATCTCTCTCTCTCTCTTCCTCCCCCTCCATTCACCTCCACCCGCCCCCTCCGCTCCCCCTCCACTCCCCCTCCACTCTCCTCCACCCGCCCCCTCCATGCATCTCCGCCCCCTCCAGGATCCCCCTCCATTCACCTCCACCCGCCCCCTTCGCTCCCCCTCCACTCCCCCTCCACTCTCCTCCACCCGCCCCCTCCATGCATCTCCGCCCACTCCCCCTCCACTCCCCCTGCACTCTCCTGCACCCGCCCCCTCCATGCATCTCCGCCCCCTCCACGATCCCCCTCCATTCACCTCCACCCGCCCCCTCCGCTCCCACTCCACTCCCCCTCCACTCTCCTCCACCCGCCCCCTTCATGCATCTCCGCCCCCTCCACTCCCCCTCCACTCTCCTCCACCCGCCCCCTCCATGCATCTCCGCCCCCTCCACGATCCCCCCCCACTCTCGTCCAACCGCCCCCTCCATGCATCTCTGCCCCCTCCACTCCCCCTCCACTCTCCTCCACCCGCCCCCTCCATGCATCTCCGCCCCCTCCACGATCCCCCTCCACTCTCCTCCACCCGCCTCCTCCATGCATCTCCGCCCCCTCCACTCCCCCTCCACTCTCCTCCACCCACCCCCTCCATGCATCTCCGCCCCCTCCACTCCCCCTCCACTCTCGTCCACCCGCCCCCTCCATGCATCTCTGCCCCCTCCACGATCCCCCTCCACTCTCCTCCACCCGCCCCCTCCATGCATCTCCGTCCATGCATCTCCGCCCCCTCCACTCCCCCTCCACTCTCCTCCACCCGCCCCCTCCATGCATCTCCGGCCCCTCCACGATCCCCCTCCATTCACCTCCACCCGCCCCCTCCGCTCCCCCTCCACTCCCCCTCCACTCATCTCCACCCCCGCCTCTCCCCCTCCACTCACACCACCCCGCCACACACACACACTTACATACACACACACCTACAATTGCACACATATGCACATTCCCATCTATGCCTATACACCTGCACCCACACATACATATACAACCACGCGCACAAACATGCAACACACCCACACAATCACATGTTCCCCCACATACACACACACCTACACATCCACTCACGCACCCACACACACAAATTCATGCTTTGATCATATGAGGTATTGCAATGTCTTCCACTTCCAATGATAAACCTTGAGCTCTGAAACATCTCACTAATGGAGGACATAAAGAAACTGGAGGACATAACGAAGCTGAAGCTGATTACTGCAATCAACACTCCTTCCCGGCCTGGTGGGCGCTTTGATTTGGAGGCATCTAACAACTGGTACATCATCAGATAGAGCATGGGGTAAAAAGGTGTTATAGTGGGTGGGACAAAAGGGGCAGTTGGTGGGCTCGATGAACACATCATGCTTAGTAGTCATACTATCAACCACTTAGGAGAAATGGTCAAGGTCATTTTGTAAGGCTGGAAGCAATCCAACTGGTGAGGCTATACATGCTACAGGCACTTCATTGAATTGCCTGAGATTAAATTAGTGAGGAAAAAAAATTACACAAAATGAGAATCTCGGATGGCAGGTGAAAAGGTGAAAAGGTAAAAGATAATTATTAAAAGTGGAGTTGCCCCCAACCATTCACGGCGACTACCTATTTTGTGGATCCAATTCAAATCAAGGGAATATTTGACCTACCCCCAATTTTGGGCAATCCACTGGCGCGTGATCAGTGGACGTGAAGCAAGGCCCTCTTGACCTATTGAGGCCTATAAAAACAATGTTTTTGTGCTCATTGGAGGTACATTTTTTTTGGTGTTTCATTGACGCGTGTATACGTGCAGAAGTTCTCTCTTGCACTTGGTGGTTTCAAGCCTATTGTAGGAGCTACTCTGTAGTGTGGATACAGAGGGTAGGCTTCTCAGTGGAGGGCTATGAGCACTATAGTGTAAGAGAGTGTCTTGGATTTTCTTTCTTTTCTGTGAGACACTATTGGTGTTAAGCTCTATTCTCTTGAGCAATTCCTTCATCATTTGTATTGATCTGTATTTATCTGCATAGAGTGCCATGAAGCTCTGAGCATTAGTTTTTGAGCATTTCCTTGACAAATCTTGTAATCATTTGAATCGAATCAAGAAGTGAATGGTCTTCCTTGGTCAATTGTTGTTCATATTTTCTGAAGTATGTACCACTCTCTGCAATCCTTGTTATCTACCTTCTCACAGAAATGTTAAAGGGTATACTTCCCTAAAGAGAACCCCCCTTGAGTAGGCGATGTACTGGATGTGTTAATCTTTAATCTCTACTTTTGTTAAAAGTGGATACCCCAGTACCTCCTCTACATGCAGGCTAACTAAACAATAGCTCAGTTCAATCTCGAACAAGCTGCTGAAAGGATGAAAGCATTTGTAGATCGACATCATATACCACGAACATTTCAAGAGGGCAATCGTGTGTTTTTACAAGTTCCACTTGGTTCGTCATTGACAGTGGGTTAGAAACCCAAGTTATCCCCTAGATTTTGTGGACCTTGGACAGTAATCAAGAAGATTATTGATATCGCATATAAATTGCAACTACCAGTTAATTGCAAAGTTCAACCAGTTTTCCATGTTGGCAATTTGATATCATACATTTCTCGAGATGACAATTGTGTAGATGGTTTAGTTGCTTTAGAAAATAGAGCATCTCAGCCAGATGTTCCATTTTAGGTTCTTGATAAGAGGGAGTGAAAGTTAAGGAATCGCTTCATACCAGAGTATTTAGTAGCATGGACTAGCCAAGAGCAAGGGCTATTTAAGGTCGGGAGGAGAGTGGCAGGTAGCTAATTGGTAGACCATGGAGGCCTTAAATAATCTAACAAAATTGAAGCACTTAAGGCTCAAAATTATTTGTGGAAACTTCCTGTGGATGCGAGACCCCAACACGACAGGGGTGCCTAAAATCAAATGGTACAAATGCACTAGCCGAAGGGATAGTGGGGCCTTCATATTCTTGGCATTGGGTGCATGGCTAACAAACTTGCGGCAAAATGGATGATTAAGGCATGGTGCAATGGGGATACCTCATGGGCCGAATTGATCCTCAGAAACAAGAACATGTTTACTTTCACGGGATTCCCAAACTGGAAGAATCCTAACATTTGGCCCCTTTGATTTTCCTTGATCTTGGTTTTCCTAAAAGGCTAAGATCTTGTGTGATCCCTATGGAAGAGTTGGAATAAACTCAAAAGCTTAATACAAATCACTAAAGATTCGAAGTGGCAGCCGATATTAGATAGAATGACTCTATCTAGTTTCCGATCCATGGCATCAGGAATGTGGACTTGTTGAACATTTGAAGTGCTAAGAGGCTCTGGAACAAGGGCTTCAAAAAATGGAAACATCTCTGGAAACAAGGCACGAACCATTGGATCAACTTCGAGGATATTGATCCTAGCATCAGCATTACCCATGAAGAATAGAATATTTTACAAAGCAAACTTCTTTCTTAGGACTGCTCCAAAGTTCCTCTTCTCACGGGGCATGATTCGCCTTGCCCGCTAGGTCGCAAATGGCACAATGGTAATTTCCTAACAGAAATCTTGAACATCAAAGGAAACATTGATTATCAGGTCAACCTCAACAATAAGTGTTGCCTGTCATGGGCTCGGCTATGGTGGGATATAAAGTTCATGGATCTCTGGCACACTCTCATAGAAGTCAAAAAGTTTGTCCTCTTATGGCAAGTCCTTCATCGGGGAATATGGACCAATCTAAAGGCTAGCAAAATTTGTGGGCGTCCCCTTGGTGCAAGCTCTATTTCCGGTCCATTGAAGATGTCGTTCACATCTTCTTTACTTGCCCCAACTCCAATAAGATCCAACAAATTGTTAAAACGAAAATTATACTCTAGAAGCATATTAGCTGGAAACAAGCTCTAATGGGAGAAGCGATGGGATTCTTGGACTCTTTGGAATGCCATTAGAGGGGAGGTCCTCTCGAAGATCCGATGGGAAACATGTGCTTATAACTTTGACGACTCTCCGAAAGAGTGGCCGATTGAGAAACTGTTGTTCCTTCTCGGTTCTAGAATCACCAACTATAAGCAATCCCCCCCCCCCCTTCAAGCATCATAAAGTGCTATGCTTGATTTACAACAAGCTTAAACCTAAGTGGGCCCCACATGAGCGTGATGCGAAGGTGATTGAACTTCTTTTTAATCCCAACTAGTCTCTGTAAGATCTACCCCTGCTCTGTGGGACTTGGGGGGTCTCGTGGAGCAGTAGTCCCCTTCACTTGTACTTTTCTTTTCCTTTTATTTAATACAAGTCTGGGAGATTAGGCTAAGGCCAAACTTCCTTTATATTAAGAAACAAAATTCTATATTGAGGATAAATGAAGAAGGGATGAGATCCAAGAGAAATTTGAGACTTAGGGATGAGTTACTAGGAATCTAGGGAAAGAAGATTGAAAGAGAGTTAACTTTAAAGAAGGAGCAGGCTCTACGAAAGAAGAGATGTAGATGGAGATTAAGGAAGGTATGAAGCCACTATGAAGGATCAAGATCTAAGAAAGAGGAGAGAAAAGAGGAAATTATCAAAGGAGGAAAAGAAGTTAAAATGACCTTCTTCAAGATATTCATATAAAAGAGTATGAAATTGGTGAAAGTATTGTAGAACCGAGTCTGAAACAGGTGGAGGAGAAATAGAAGAAGAATAAAAAAATCCTACAAAGGATGTCTTTAGTTCTTATATTGAAAAAGAAGTAGAAATCAACAAAATGCTCTATTTATATTCTATTAAAGAGTGAAGTCTCTATGTCCTCGAAATAAATGTTCTCCATTGAAAAACCTACATCAAATGGAAACTTCATTAGGCTTGTGAGAAGGAAAGGAACTTGTCTTCAAAAGGATGTGATATCCCTTTAAGGTCACTTGTTTTTTGTCAGAGCAGAGTTTTGGGGCCATCTCGACCTCCATTTTGAGCGTGCAAGCAAGGGCCTACAAAAAAATGAGTGTTGTAAATTGCTGCAAAAATGGAAAACATAGATGGAATGAGTGAGCTTATGAGTGATACACTAGACAAGAACAACTTCGATACTTGGAGATTAAGGATGACAAATTTCTTGATGGGAAAAGGCTAGTAGAAGTACATCAAAGGAGAGAATGAAAACGCTCCGCAGTTACTAGAGAGGAATCAGACTGCACACTTGTTAAGAGCATATGAAGAATCAAATCAAGGAGCATGAAAGGTAATGTATTATCTATCTGTTACATATAGGATAGCATGATTTGGCACATACAGGATGGCAAGACTCTAAAAGAGGCCTCGAACAGTTTGGTCACATTGTAGAAGACCAATACAAAGGCACGGAAATGGCAACTCAAGAACAAGCTTCATACATTGGAGAAAAAGAGCATGTTGGTAAGTGACTAGACTTTGAAAATCAAAAGCATAAGTGGGCACTTGCATCTATTGGCATGAATTTAGATGATGATGATATGGTGGAAGTTTTCCTTGGTGGCTTAGGAGCTGCATATAAGCACTTCACAACTTCAATATAGACCAAGGAAAATATTGCAAATTTTGTTGGTCTAGTATCTATGCCGATTATTGAAAAGAAGAATCTTGGTAAGGATTAAAACTCCAATGGAAAACCCAATTCTGAGCAGTTATTCTACTTTGGAAGAGGAAGAGGCAAAGGTAGAGACTTTGGAAGTGGAAGGGGATATAATAATCAAGACCAAGATCAATAATAGAATCATGGAGGAGGAAGAGGACAATTTTGAGGCAAGGGGAGCCAAAGAGGTCGTAGAAATTTCCAAAGAAATGTTTTAGGTAATGGCAATAAAGGATGTTGGAATTGTGATAAACCTAGAAACTTTGAACATGACTGCAGGTTGAAGAATCAAAAAAACAGAAGGTAGCAAAACAACTATGCATCGACGAGTGGAGATGATTCTGAGGAGGTGTTCATGGTCCAACGTCATATGATGAATGTGATGTCTACTAATGCTTCAAAATCAAATGGTAACGTCTGGTATGTTGATTGAGGTGCTTCAAATCACATGACAAGTCAAGCAGAACAGTTTAATAGTTTGTGAAAGCTGCAAGTTCATAGATATGTTGAAACAAATGATGACACATCATGCCCTATTGAGCATATAGGCAATATAGCATTGTCTATGGAGAATGGGAAGGTAAAAGACCTTGTTGATATGCTACATGTTCCAAAGGAAACAGAGTGGGTAGGATGTTCACCTTATTGCGGATATAGAGATGTGGCACAAATGGATTGGACCTACAAACTTGCAAAGGCTGAAATTGCTACAAGCAAAGGATATTTTCCATGGTACTGAATTTCAAGGTTGCAGAGATGCAAAAGGTATGCACAACATGTAAATTCGGTAAACAGTCAAGATCATCCTTTCTGCATGACAAGCATGTTAATGAGAATGTGCTAGAAATAGTACATAGAGATGTTTGGGGTCCTACAAAGACCACATCCATTGGCGGTTGCAGGTTTTATGTTAATTTCATTGATGAACATACACCAAAAGTGTAGGTATATTTCATGAAAGAGAAGAGTGAGGTGTTCACTCACTTCAAGAATTTTAAAGCTATGGTGGAAAGGTAGACAGGGAAGTATATTGAGACATTAAGGTCTAATGGAGGAGATGAATACATGTCAAATGAGTTGAGCAAATTTCTAAAAAATTACAGAATTCTATGTCAGTTTTCATGCAGGTACACACCACAACAAAATGGCATTGTTTAATGCACAAATAGAATATTTGAAAAATAGTAAGAACCTTGATGGCTAAGAATAATATGCCTCATTGTTATTGGGTAGACGTTGTGCATACAATTGTATACATTATGAATAAGAATCCAACCACTGTTGTATACCAAGTTACACCTAAAGAGAAGTTCATAGGTAAAAAGCCAAACTTGTCATAGTTTTTGGATGTATTGCATATGTACATGTTCTAGATGAGCTGAGGATGAAGCTTGATCCAAAAGTAGAAAAGTGTGTCTTCATTGGATACTCCCTTAAGCACAACGGATATAAATGTTATAACCCACTCACACGACACGTGAGGATGAGCAAAGATGTGGTATTTGATGAAATTTCAAGCTTCTATGCAGATGCCAAAGAAGGACTGAATCTTGAACCAAATGACAAATAAAATGCTAGAAATAAAGTGGAAAATCTCAATTTTTGAGTGGACCTAATGCATCACCAAGCAATATTTCCAATTCAAATTCATGAACAGGAAAATTGCATGGAAATTTCAGTTGAGCAAGTTCATGAAATACATCCAAGAAAGATAAAGAAAAGCTTTCTACTGGTAGTAAAACATGTGTAGGTTTTGAAGACCTTGATGGAGATTCAAGCAGTTCAAAAAAGAGTCTTGATGAGGCACTTGGATTGCCCTATGTGAAGCTCCAGGAGTAAGAAAGCCACATGCAGACGATACAAGGAGAAGTGACCGGGGACCAAGAAGATCCGAGAGGATGCGGAATTCAGTGCAATGATTGAGGTATGATAGTTATATGGCTTGTCATTATGCCTACATGACCAAGGTAATACAAGATGCTGAACATTCTTGTTTTGAAGATGCAATTGGAAATCCAGATTGGGAAAAATCTATGGATGAGGAGGTGGCTGCACTTTATGGAGATGATACATGGAAGCTGGTACCATTGCCACAACGAAAGACATCTATTGGTTGCAAGTGGGTCTACAAGGTAAAGCACGACTAGTAGCAAAAGCATATGCACAAACATATGGCATTGATTATGAGAAAACATTCAGCCCTATAGCCAAAATGTCTATTGTCATAACACTTGTTGCATTAGCGATAACAAAAGGATGGGATTTGCATCAGATGGATGTGAAGAATGCTTTCCTACATGATGAGTTATAGGTAGAAGTATACATGGACAAGCCACAAGGAAATGAAGATTCAAAGCACCTAGAGTATGTTTGCAAGTTGCAAAAGGATTTCTATGGGCTTAAGCAAGCTACTCGTGCATGACATGCAAGGATTGCTGATTACTTAAACACCATTGGGTTTTCTTTGTGTGATGCAAATCATTGACTATATGCAAGGAAGGGTGATGATGGCATCACAATTGTGGCTATCAAAGTTGATGACTTGATTGTATGTGGTGATAATGAAGAAAGCATTAAAGAGGTAAAGCAACTTTTTATGCATGAATTTTACATGAATGATCTTGTGTTCTTGTGTGATCTCTTGGGAATTGAGTTTATACATATAGAAAGAGGTATATGGATATTACAAAGGAAAAATGCCTTGAATATGCTGCAAAAGTATAATGTAAGCCAATTTCTATGCCATTAGATTAGAATTTGAGGTTAGATAATACATCACATGAAGCATTGGAAAATGCTACTATATATAGCAAAATAGTGGGAAGCTTGATATAACTTACAATTACGAGGCCTAATCGTAGCTAAATTGTTGGATTTGAAAGTCAAATTATGTAGGTTCCAAAGAGGCCACATTTAGATGCTCTTAGACACACTCTACATTATGTGAGTGCTAGTTTGGATTATGCATTGTTTTATGAAGTTGGTGTAGATTTGCAGGTTCATGGATACACCGATGTACATTGGGCTCGTAGCATTTCAGATAGAAGATCTACTAGTGCCTACCTATTCTCACTTCGGAGTGCAGCTATTACAAGGAGGAGAAAGAAGCAACCCACTGTTGCTTTGTCGAGTACAGAGGCTAAGCATAGAGGTGCCTCAATGGCAGCATGTGAGGCATCATTACTAGAGATACTAGTTGCAGATTTAGGTGTGGAAGTGCAAAATCCTATCACCATATCTTGTGATAATCTTAGGCTCAAATAAAATATTTGATAACTTTATTTGAGAGGGTCTCCCAATTGCTAGCGTCCTTCGCTACTCAAACGAATGTGGGAATGGTTCATATTCCGGATCAAGGATTATACTTGGTCTTTATATCCTTGAATTTCCTTTAACAACATGGTGTGCCATACCATGGAAACTAAGTATTTGTGTGCATTAATCTACTAGGGAGTGTTTATTTTTTTGAGTAAGGGGTATTTCCTGATTATATTAGTTTTGTGGCCATCAGCTAGTACAATGGTCTGGTTTACTGAATACTTCCATGCAACGTGAACAAACCATGTCGCCGAAAATGTCAGGAACATAATGAGTGTATGAGGAAGTGAGAGTGTATGCTGTGATTGCAAGTCTCATCCATAGCCTTGTAGCTATTACTACTCTGGATGGCTAGTATCCACAATATGTTGAATATTAAGTTTCTTCCTTTGCTCAAAGGCTGCACTAGTTCTTAGTCCTCCTCTTCTATCTTTTCCGTTCATAATTGGGGAATTTCACTAGGCATGCTTGGCTGATAGATATCTAAAACAATGGGTGGTAGATATATAAAACATAGATTATCTTTCTTTTCCATTTCTCGTTTCAAATGTGAGTTGGTGGTTTAGGCTCTTGCATTTTGTATTTTTTCAATAAGAGTTTGCGTCTCCCCACTACAACTGTTTGATCTTTTAGCTTAACTTTTTGGAAGATCATTCTTCATGGGAGTGTACTATAAGTGATTATGACCTTTGTAAAACCTTTTCATATTTAATTATGTCCTCGTAATATTATAGTGGACTTATTCTCATCTGCGCTTTCTGACACTACCCAAACATTGGAAAAACCTCTAGTCTTTTGTAAATCACAACATATAAAATTTAATATTATTTCTTTCGATGTAATTTAAAGGTGCTTGCCAAAATACATAGCCCTAGGCTATTCATGCCAATTGTTCTCCTTTCAATAATCTAATAGGGAGTCTCAAGTCTCTGAGAAACAAATTTTGAACGGATAATTCTAGGTTCGTCTGAATCTCTCACTATACAGAAGCAACTGTTCCTAGCAAGACAGTCAGCTCTTTTCTATTGTAACCATCCCTTTTGATGATTTCTAACTTTACATCTTCAAGAATGGTGGTATCCATGATCCTATCCTCCACCTGTTTCCTTCAACTCCCTACCTCATTTTAAGGAATATTTGATCACTATTAAGGTGAGAGGTCATATGTGTTTTCTCGTATAGCTATAACAGAGGGCCTATGTGTGTCAAGTTAGATAATTTAAGCTCCTAGTTGCTCAAAGCAGGACATCGTGCTATTCAGGAAGGATTCTAGTTTCCCTATTTTATCTCAATGCTTTGTGTGTGTGTGTGTGTTTCTTTTTTCTAAGAGGAAGTTCGGCAGAGAGGTAGTGTACCTTGCATGAAAGGCTTTGGTTATATTTATGGGTAATAATGAACGCCTCTTAAGGTCTATGTTCTGATCAGATTCTCTAACGTTCACTTCTTTGTATGTTCCGATGGTAAGGTTATGTGCCCCCCGCCACGCCGGGACCGAACTTATATGTTGTGTGTGAAAAATTAGGAAGTCAGTCGTTTGGATCGCTTGGTAATGTTCAAAGACCCAACTCCTCTTTGGGAATAATCTGCCGTGCCAAGAGGGTTTTGTTTGGCACATTGGCAATTGCTTGTCCAAAATTCTTGGAATCAAGGTGAACACGAACTATCATTCCATGCTTAACAAGAAGTCGTGTCTGAGTTGGATGAGATTGTCTCAGGATTTGAAGTTCATGTCTATTTGGCATCATCTCATCGAGATCAAAAAGTTGGTTATCATGTGGCAAATTTTCCACCGCCGTATTAGAACAATTCTAAAGGTAAGAAAGCTTTGCGGGATTGCGTTGAAACGATGCTACTAGAGACATTGAGGATCTGGGTCACATCTTCTTCACATGACCCAAGTCTCTCCTGCTATGGTGGACCCTTGGGATATTTTGAGAATGCAAGAACAAATCACTTAGAAGCAAGTGCTTCTCAGCAAACCGATCAACTTTTGAGCAGCATTGTGGAACACTATAAGAGGGGAAACCCTCTGGAACATCTAGAGGGAGTGGTGTGCCTACAATGTTAGACACCTTCCTAAAGATTGGTCGATGGAGAAGTCTTTGTTCCTCCTTGGCAAGAGAATCTCTAGCTGTAAGAGGTACGCACCCTTTAGGCATCATAAAGTGTTTCTCATTGAGAACAACAAGCTTAAACACTAGTGGGCCGCATATGAGATGGATGAGAGGGTTATTAACCTCCTTTGTAACATTCTCAACATCCGCAAATTTTGCCCCTTCTTTGTGAGATTCAGGCGGTCTCAAGGGCATTAGTCTCATTCACTTATAACTTGTTATTTTTTTAATTAAAGTCCATGAGAGTAGGCCGAGGCAGAACTTCCTTTTGAGAATAAAAAAAGCAGAGTCGTTTGGATGATCCAAAATGAGATATTAAAAAATAAGACTTCCTTATACGCAGAAAGCTCGAGCGATTGTTTGATGCAATAGAATCATTTTTAATGCACTATTCTAATCATCACTGGTCGTTAAAGAGAAAATGATGAAATGTCGAATGGACACGAGTGCACGTTTGAAAGGACGGAAAACTATGGAAATGGCCACGATTCGTTATTTAAATCTTTTCTCTCCTAGAATCCGGCATCTTTAAAATCAGTTCAATCATCAACAGATTCCAACATGTCTTTCAAACTCTATTGTCAACCCCGCTCCACCACCAGGAAGTGACAACACCGTCAAATCCATTCCTATAATGCCGAGGACTTGCTCCAAAGCATCTCATCAACGTACGATCAAAGTTTGCATAGATGCACAGAACCTAACATCCCCATATAAAACTGAAAGACATATATATTTCAAAAAAGTATATTTTTTCCTGAATTTTAAGGCATAGCATCTCCCCAAAGGATCATTTAATACAGAGATATTATCTTTGGGAGCATGCCATGTTTGTGTAGGAAGGTGAAATACAGAAGATAATGAAAGTAGTGGCATGAGGGCATTAACGAGACAAAGGAGTCCTCAAATAGCTACATTTGCTTAATCCAACATCAACGCTGAATAGTCACTGATAAGAAATCCCAAGCATTGCTTAATTTCACCTGGAATCACTATCATCCACTGTGTAATTTGGGGTTTTGTAGAAATAAATAAATCTCCAAATACCACGACATGTGTGCTCTTTGAGCTCCTCACGCACTTCTAAAGTATTACACGGTGAAGTGAATAAATAATCTGATGACATGGCATCTCTTATGTAAAAACAAAAAACATGTAAATATACGAACTCCACCGCCGTAAGCGAAGCTAGTCGCCGTCGTGCGCGTTTTGTCAGAAAGTCTCTTCTCTGTCTATCGTCTCCATAGCTGCGCACCCTCAACGTTACAGTCTGGTATCAGAGCCCAGTGATCACGTTTATGCTGCGCAGTAAGATATAGTAATACAGGAAGAGAAGTCGTCAGTGCATTTGGTATCTACGAGGAGAGCTGCTGCTGATGTCTTTTTGAAGTAATCATGTACTCCGGGTGGCGCTTCGATCCAGTCATCTTGGATACCGAAGCACTTCTTGTTGCTGAAAAACGAAAGGGGAATGATAGATTCGCCAGAGGATCAGAGCTGAGCAGAGTAGCGTCCTCATTTTCTGCCGATCTTTAACAGATGTTTTTTGAAATACCAACATCCGGGCACCTACAGTGCAGATATTTTTAAATTAAAAAAAAGTGAAGCTTTTAAAATAGAATTCTGAAATTCTGAAATAGCCAGGTACATATTTCATTTTTGGTTTTTATTTCGAGTGCATGTGGCAGGCGACGATATGTATTTTTTTGTGGGTCCGTGAATGAACACTACTCACACGCTGTGAGACGAATATATGATATTGTGGGTCCTTACTTGGACAACTCATGCGCTTTGTAAGGTTTCATTTTACCCTGTTGAAAACCTTGAATTTAAACAAAAACTGAGGGACGTGGTGAGGTTTTTAACTGGGGTATTCTCATGCTTGGAGATACTCTGGTGATATACGTGGAAGACCGAAGAGAATACAGTCCAAAGACATCATGTATTGATCATGGGATGAATGTATATTTTTGAGGCCTCCCGTCAAAGTATATTTGCTTACGTTACGGACTCTTATTGATGCTCTTACCGAGAGTTTGGGTTTTTGGAGTGGAGTGACTATAGTTGAGTTGGTTCATATACACCTTGGACAAAGGAGACGCTGCCAAAATTTTTTCAGAGAGGTAAAAATTGAGCATATAAGTGCATAGCGACGCAGCGAGTGCTAAGGAGAAGAGAGAAAACATTAAGATTACTTGTGAAGATTCAGTTTTTGGTGCATATATGTAGAAAAATAGTCGAAATGCTGCCGAATGTTTTTCTAGGCCTCGCCATAAAATTGCCACAGCATAGAGAAGTAGGAAAATTGCACGGATGGGTGATAATATTACGCAAATAGTTGGTGATAAGCTCAATAAAGACAATTGCCACATATGATCTTATAAAAAGTTCTTGATGGGAAAAGGTCTATGGGGATTAGTGAATGGAGAGGATGAGTGTCCTTAGTTGCCAGAGAATCCTAATGCAGAAGTGCAAAAAGAATATAAAATGTGGATAGAAAAATCTAGAAAGGTTCTCCATTGGATTTCGATATGTATATCAGAGAGCCTGATTTCACAAATTATGAAGGTTAATACACTAAAGGAGTCTTGGGATATAATCCATAAGATATATGGTACTTCAACGGAAGCTAGAAAAATTCACTTAAAACAAAAGTTGCATAGCGTATGCCGTGGAAATAGGTCTATAACAGATTATGTGGTCGAAATAAGGAAGATCACTGATGATTTAGGTTCCATAAATTGCAAAGTCGAAGATGATGATATGGTTTCAGTTATGCTAAATGGTCTAGGACCGCAGTATAAGATTTTTGATACCTCTATCTCAATGAGAGGCACTATGCCAGATTTTGACGAGCTAGTAGCTCTTTGCATGACAGAAGAAGTAAAACTTGGTTTGAATGCATCGAGAAGTGGCAATTCGAGAGATCATGCATTCTTTCAGAATAGAGGAAGAGGTTTTAGTCGTGGACGATCATCTTCTAGAAATTTAAATACAGTTGATATGTCAAGAGGTAGAGGAAGATCATACTCTAGAGGTAGAGGAAGATCACAGGCACCTGGGAATTGTTACCATTGCGGAAAGTATGGTCACTTTGAGAAAGATTTTTATTATAAGCAAAATAGTCAAAGAGGAAGAGGTAGAAGCCATTATGCGGCACATGGAAATTTTACTGCGAAAAGTTTATATAGGGACTATGGCAGAGATAATATGTTTGCGATGGAGCATGTGTTGAATAGTATGTCAAAACCTAGAAACGATATGAAATAGTACATAGACTCTGATTGCACAAATCACATGACAAGCATTGGAAATTGGTTTGAATCAAAAGATGCTTTAAAGACTAAAGAGTATGTAGCAACTGGTGAGGATACCTTACATGTGATTAACGATGTTGGAAATGTACCGCTAGTACAAAGAGATGGTGTTCGAAACACATTAAGTGATGTCTTACATGTGCCTAGCATTACAAAGAACCTAGTATTGGTTGGTCAGCTAGCGGATCAAGACATGGAAGTTATTTTCAATAAACATGGCTGTTTTATACATGATTTCAAGTATGAAAAAAGAGAGAAATTACTTGGTCACAGAAAGAAGATGGGTATCTTGTTCACGTTTGATATGGGTATACCCCTTTATGAGAACATGTATGCCAAGAATAGTGAATATTCAGATATAGCTGAATTATGGCATAAACGAATTGGTCATATCAATCTGAGAAAATAGAAGTCCATGTAAAAGCAAATGTCAGTGCGTGGACTACCAAGATTTGGTCACCTAAACTTTGAAAGAATTTGTGAAGCATGCCCATTTGGAAAACATCAATGTATGAAGTTTTCAAGAAGAGAAATGCATAGAAGGAGACCACTAGAACTAATACATAGTGATGTGGTTGGACCTGCTAGAACAAAATCGATTGGTGGCTCACTATATTTTTTGATATTTGTTGACGATTATAGTCGATATACATGGATCTACTTCCTAAAGCATAAGAGTGAAGTCTTTGAGTGCTTTGTGAGATTCAGAAACATGGTTGAAAAGCAATTAGGAATGTATATAAAATACCTACGATCAGATTCAGGGGGAGAATATATCTCAAGAGAATTTGATCAATAACTAAGTGATCATGGAATCAGAAGATAATTATCTTGTAGATACACACCATAGCAAAATGGTATTGGAGAATGTAAAAAATATGTGATAGAGGAAGTTGCTAGAGCCATATTGAATGAAAAGAACATGCTAGATATGTTTTGGGCAGAAGCTTGTCATACAGCTGTGCACGTTATAAATAGAGCTCCCACAGGCATGGTTCATGATCTCACATCTTATGAGAGGCTATGGAAGCATAAGCCTAATGTTAGCTGTTTAAGAGTTTTTGGAAGTATTTGTTATGCACATGTGCCTAGTCAGCTGAGATATAAGTTTGAGGTAAAATCTGAAAAGTGCATATTTGTTGGGTACTCAGAAGAGAAGAAAGGATATCGATGTTATAATCCTATTACAAAAGAATGTATAGTGAGTAGAGATGTTATATTCGATGAAAAAGCATCATGGTACGCACCCAAAAACATGACTGTGATAGAGAATGATATGGATGATTCTATGCATAATGTTTATGATGAGCCAGAAATAAGTCATAGGAATTTTGATCATGAAGAGAGTCAAGACTTTGGTTCATATGAGTTTCATACACCTGAAACGTCATGGAGTGAAAATGCAAAGGACTATGCAAGAAGAAAGAAGAAAGGAAAAGATACATACATGTCTGATTCAGATATTGAAGATGAGATAGTTATGCTTGGCACATTGAAAAATATGAAGGAGAAATATGTTCCTCCACATGCAAGGAAAGAGACACATGTAGAGTACACTTGGATGTAGTGCGATGCATATTGCGATATGTGAAAGGAACATGTAATTTTGGCTTGTTTTATGAGAGAAAAGTTTAGCCATGTATATATGCATATAGGGATGCCGATTGGGCAGGAAATATCATGGATCGAAGGTCAACAAGTGGATTTTCATTTTCGCTTGGAAGTGTAATCATTTCATGGAGTAGCAAGAAGCAACCAACTGTCCCTTTGTCAAGTACCGAAGCTGAATGTAGAGGCATTACATAAGCCGTTTATGAAGCAACATGGATAAAGTACCTACTCGAAGACATGGGAGTCTACATCGACGGAAAGGTGGTGATCTACTGTGACAATGTGAGCAGCATTTTGCTATCAAAGAATCCACTTTATCATGCAAGATCCAAGCACATAGAAGTTCATTATCACTAAGGTCATCGAAGGAGAAGTCGAGCTGATTCATATCAACATTGGAGAACAAGTGGCGGATATCTTCACGAAAGCTCTTCCCAGAGAAAAGTTCATCTACTTTAGAGAAGCTTTAGGAGTTAGAAAGCTTTACTTTGTATCTAGATTTCATTTCAGGTTATTTCATCTTGTATGAACATATGTATCTCTTTCATTTTGTATTCAAGTTCATTCTGAGCTTGAGGGGGAGATTTGATGACATGGAATCTCTTATGTAAAAACAAAAAACATGTAAATATACGAACTCCACCGCTGTAAGCGAAGCTAATCGCCGTCGTGCGCATTTTGTCAGAAAGTCTCTCTCTGTCTATCTCTTCTCTGTCTATCGTCTCCATAGTTGCGCACCCTCAACTTTACATAATCCCATGGATTCATTGTCGAGTGCTGAAAACATAAATCTTTTCAAGGAGTAACTATAACCTTGACGAAGGAGGGGATGCTCCCTATGATGTGCCATGGATGCCGATCATTCTGTGTTACCACTTTGGCACTTAGGGCTGCCTTTGATTTGTTTTCTTACCGTATGGAAAATATCATGTAGGCTCTTGTGTTACCGTAGCCAAGATCTTTAGAGAAGACGATATCCTACATGCATCAAACCACTCTGAATGCACGAAGCCTTAACCACAACAGCGAAACGGTTTACAAAACCGGTATTCCCTTGTTAATGCTGTATTCGCTTCGCTTTACACCATCCACGTACCCAAATCAATCAACCTACCTCCCACGTCCCACCTATAGGAGCATCCAAAAGGCCACGTTCCATCCACGAGAATTCCCATATGTGCATAGATCTACCGGGTGTCCTTCTTGCTCCTCATCTTTCAAATTTTATGTAATAATATCCAAAGAGAACGGATGAATGAAGGGATTAAAAATATTCTCAAAAACATTCCGTATATCTTATTATCAAATAATGAATTCATGACGTAGATAGATAATCAATGTCTTGTAAAGATAAATAAATTTCAAGATAACTATTAACATCTCTCTCTCTCTCTCTCTCTATATATATATATATATATATATATATATATATACATATATATATATATATATATATATATATATATATATATATATATATATGTGTGTGTGTGTGTAAATCCGCTAGCAAGACATTCTATCAGTTCATGGGATTCAATATAACGAGAAAATCAGCTTTGTATCCAATATATTTCTCATGAAAAAGAGCTAATATATATATATATATATATATATATATATATATATATATATATATATATATAGATATATATATATATAATCGTCATTGTCATAAGAATACTTTTTGTTTTCAGTTTTACAAATAGAAGAGGTGGTCTAGATTAAATAAGGTCTATCGCTTTCCATTCATAGGCATGGTGAGCTTGTGTACAAGTTGACGGTTGATGGTAATAAAGGCAAGATCCCAATTTCTCAAATCCGAGATTTCTTTATCACGTTTTGGGTAAACGTAAATTCGTTTATATCCATTCGGCTACCTGAAGAAGCAAAGATAAAGGGCATCCAAATATGCAGATTTTCATGAAACTACGTGAAGTATAAAAAAAATACAGTTATGTAGATACGCCTCTATGTGGATGATTTGGTCCTTCTAACTCACATAGTAACGAGATCATCCACATACTCACGAAATACAAATTGTTTATCCATATGAAATCTTACAATAAAATCGAAACCTCGAAGAGCTTTTCTCCATATATGAGAATGCTTCTAAAGGTTATCTCTTTTATTCATAAACTAGCAGTCATATATATTCATGTAATGATTCAAATTTAGACTCGCATGATGATTCTGTAAAGATATAGTCAAGCTAAGAATTATGTATATTGACATAATAGATCAAGTTTCAACTTGCATGCTGAATCTAAATATATTATTAGTGGCGAATGTATCAAATGCTAATATGTTAGAAGCTTCAAGTTTTTTGTATTTTCTTTACAGCACCATCTAGCCATTAGTATCTTGGAAGGTCAGTAAGCTACAAGTAACTTCTCTTATGACTTCTATACTGAAAATAAGCTTTATGACTCTCTCTTTGTATTGCGTACGCAACAAGCGAATACCTTTTGTTCACATTTTAGCTATCTCTTTATTTCTTTTAATCGGTACAATCTCTAAAAAGCTTTAAACCATAGTTAATGGTTGTGGCTTCGACGGAAAAGCGAATTTCCATAATAAAGTGTTTACAAAATATGTATTATAAACTCAAGGGAGGTAATTATGCTAGAAAGTAAGTCGAATATCCAATGATCCTCATTTGAAAACGAAGAGATGCTCATAGCATATTTTATAATGTAATAATATGTTTACATGAATTCGAAAAAGTCATCATGCACCAGTATGCTTTACATAAAAAAGATACATCCATTAGAGATCCAATTCTTAATGGAATGCTCCTCTACACTTTCCATATTGATCCCTTCACACTAATCATAGTAAGGAAATCAATTGCATTCATCGAATGTGCCACTGATTATGTGTAACACTTCTTTATGCCTAATTTAGGATGATATGTTATATTTGGTGCAATGAGCGTTGATAATCGATTGTAGATTCAAAATAAAAACGATACTAGATATCAAAATTGTTACGTCGCGGTGTGAGTCGCATACTAAAAAGGGTTTATTTAGTGTTCTTCTTCTCAAATCAAGCTTTAACTTAGAAAAACAAGGATATGCGCACAAGAAGGCTAAAGACACTTAAAACATATATACCATTTTCGTCTTGTTTGTTGGGGACTGACGTATTTTTTTCAACTAACGGTTCCTCAAACAAGAAGTGGTGGTTGAATAGATTTAGATCAGATAGGTTTTTAAGTTTATACTTTGTGGCACCCTCTTATTGACAATAATAAAGGAGTTCTATAAGTTCTCTTTTAACAGATTCAATAATCGAATCTTTCACGTATATGAAATCTTTCACCAACTCTTGGAACACGTCTTCCATGGTCTTCTAACCTACTGTATATTAAGATTTCTTCAAGAATATCTAGAACAAGGTGACCTAACTAGGGGAATTAAATACTATTAGAGAGGCTCGTGAAAGTAGGCGGAGGACATTTGAGACCAAAATGAGATGAACAAAAAACAGTGTGTGTCATATCAAATACTAGTGGTAGTCCTACGTAGGTATATACTTAATGTTTGCCCTAACCTGATGGTACCTCGATCTGAGGTCTGACTTAGTGAGCATTGTGCCTTGTGTAAATCATCGGAAATAGACATTGGACAGGTGCATGTGAAAATGACAGGTGCAAAAGTTACATGTATTTTACCCTCGATGAAATAAATACCTCCATTTTCACAAGCTCAAATAAAATATTTGATAACTTTATTTGAGAGGGTCTCCCAATTGCTAGCGTCATTCGCTTCCTTTAACAACATGGTGTGCAATACCATGGAAACTAAGTATTTGTGTGCATTAATCTACTGGGGAGTGTTTATTTTCTTGAGTAAGGGGTATTTCCTGATTATATTAGTTGTGTGGCCATCAGCTAGTACCAATGGTCTGGTTTACTAAATACTTCCATGCAACGTGAACAAACCATGTCCCCGAAAATGTGAGAAACATAATGCGTGTATGAGGAAGTAAGAGCGTATGCTGGGTTTGCAAGTCTCATCCATAGCCTTGTAGCTATTACTACTCTGGATGTGGCACAATATGTTGAATATTAATTTTCTTCCTTTGCTCAAAGGCTGTACTAGTTCTTAGTGCTCCTCTTCTATCTTTTCCGTTCATAACTCGGGAATTCTACTAGGCATGCTTGGCTGATAGATATCTAAAACTATGGGTGGTAGATATATAAAACATAGATTCTCTTTCTTTTCCATTCCTCGTTTCAAATGTGAGTTGGTGGTTTAGGCTCTTGAATTCTGTATTTTTTCAATAAGAGTTTGCGTCTCCCCACTACAACTGTTTGATCTTTTAGCTTAACTTTTTGAAAGATCATTCTTCATGGGAGTGAACTATAAGTGATTATGACCTTTGTAAAACCTTTTCATATTTAATTATGTCCTCGAAATATTATAGTGCACTTTTTCTCATCTGCGTCTTCTGACACTACCCAAACCTTGGAAAAACCTATAGTGTTTAAACATATAAAAATTAACATTATTTCTTTCGATGTAATTTAAAGGTGCATGCCTATATACATTGCCCTAGGCTATTCATGCCAATTGTTCTCTTTTCAATAATCTAATAGGGAGTCTCAAGTCTCTGAGAAACAAATTTTAAAGGGATAATTCTAGGTTCGTCTGAATCTCTCACTATACAGAAGCAACTGTTCCTAGCAAAACAATCAGCTCAAGGATGTGATAGTCCTGCGGGGTGCCCTTTAACTGATTGAGGATGATCCAAGTTTGCAAGAAAGCATAACCACATCCTTATTTCTATTGTAACCATCCCTTTTGATGATTTCTACCTTTACATCTTCAAGAATGGTGGTATCCATGATCCTATCCTCCACCTGTTTCCTTCAACTCCCTACCTCATTTTAAGGAATATTTGATCACTATTAAGGTGAGAGGTCATATGTGTTTTCTCGTATAGCTATAACAGAGGGTCTATGTGCGTCAAGTTAGATAATTTAAGCTTCTAGTTGCTCAAAGCAGGACATCGTGCTATTCAGGAAGGATTCTAGTTTCCCTATTTTCTCTCAAAGCTTTGTGTGTGTGTGTTTCTTTTTTTCTAAGAGGAAGTTCGGCAGAGAGGTAGTGTACCTTGCATGAAAAGCTTTGGTTGTACTTATGGGTAATAATGAACGCCTCTTAAGGTCTATGTTCTGATCAGATTCTCTAATGTTCACTTCTTTCTACGTTCCGATGGTAAGGTTATGTGCCCCCCGCCACGCCGGGACCGAACTTATATGTTGTGTGTGAAAAAATAGGAACTCAGTCATTTGGATCGCTTCGTAATGTTCAAAGACCCAACTCTTCTTTGGGAATAATCCGCTGTGCCAAAAGGGTCTTGTTTGGCACAACGGCAATTGCTTGTCCAAAACTCTTGGAATCAAGGTGAACACAGACTATCATTCCATGCTTAACAAGAAGCCGTGTCTGACTTGGATGAGATTGTGTTGGGATTTGAAGTTCATGTCAATTTGGCATCACCTCATCGAGATCAAAAAGTCGGTTATCATGTGACAAATTCTCCACCGCGGTATCAGAACAATTTTGAAGGTAAGAAAAATTTGTGGGGTTGCATTGTGGTGCAAACGATGCTACTATAGCATTGAGGATCTAGGTCACATCTTCTTCACATGACCCAAGTCTCTCCTGCTATGGTGGACCCTTGGGATATTTTGAGAATGCAAGAACAAATCACTTAGAAGCAAGTGATTCTCAGCAAACCGATCAACGTTTGAGCAGCATTGTGGAACACTATAAGAGGGTAAACCCTCTGGAACTTCTACAGGGAGTGGTGTACCTACAATGTTAGATACCCTCCTAAAGATTGTTCGATGGAGAAGTCTCTCTTCCTCCTTGGCAAGAGAATCTCTCGCTGTAAGAGGTCCGCACCCTTTAGGCATCATAAAGTGTTTGTCATTAAGAACAACAAGCTTAAACACTAGTGGGCCGCATATGAGACGGATGAGAGGGTTATTAACCTCCTTTGTAACATTCTCAAGATCGGTAAGTTTTGCCCCTCCTTTGTGGGATTCAGGTGGTGTCAAGGGCATTAGTCTCATTCACTTGTAACTTGTTATTTTTTTAATTAAAGTCCATGAGAGTAGGCCTAGGCCGAACTTCCTTTTGAGAATAAAAAAACCAGAGTCGTTTGGATGATCCAAAATGAGATATTAAAAAATAAGACTTCCTTATACGCAGAAAGCTCGAGCGATTGTTTGATGCAATGGAATCATTTTTAATCATCACTGGTCGTTAAAGAAAAAATAATGAAATGTCGAATCGACACGACTGCACGTTTGAAAGGACAAAAAACTATGGAAATGGCCACGATTCGTTATTTAAATCTTTTCTCTCCTAGAATCCGGCATCTTTAAAATCAGTTCAATCATTAACAGATTCCAACATGTCTTTCAAACTCTATAATGCCCAGGACTTGCTCCAAAGCATCTCATCAACGTACGATCAAAGTTTTCATAGATGCACAGAACCTAATATCCCCATATAAAACTGAAAAACATATATATTTCAAAAAAGTATATTTTTTGCTGAATCTTAAGGCATAGCATGTCCTCAAAGGATCATTGAATACAGAGATATTATCTTTGGGAGCATACCCTGTTTGTCTAGGAAGGTGAAATACAGAAGATAATGAAAGGAGTGGCATGAGGGCATGAACGAGACAAAGGAGTCCTCAAATAGCTACATTTGCTTAATCCAACATCAACGCTTAATAGTCACTGAGAAGAAATCCCAAGCATTGCTTAATTTCACCTGGAATCACTATCATCCTCTGTGTAATTTGGGGTTTTGTAGAAATAAATAAATCTCCAAATACCACGACATTGTGAATGTATAATCCCATGGATTCATTGTCCAGTGCTGAAAACATAAATCTTTTCAAGGAGTAACTGTAACCTTGACGAAGGAGGCGATGCCCCCTATGATGTGCCATGGATGCCGACTATTCTATGTTACCACTTTGGCACTTAGGGATGCCTTTGATTTGCTTTCTTACCGTATGGAAAATATCATGTAGGCTCATTATAGTAGTGTTGTACAAGGGGCTACAAACTTCTTTTGTTTTTCTCATAAGGTTTTGAAGTTCACATCGTAGCCAACATCTTTAGAGAAGACGATATCCTACATGCATCAAACCACTCTGAATGCACGAAGCCTTAACCACAACAGCGAAACGGTTTACAAAACCGGCATCACCTTGTTAATGCTGTATTAGCTTCGCTTTGCACCATCCACGTACCCAAATCAATCAACCTACCTCCCACGTCCCACCTATAGGAGCATCCAAAAGGCCACGTTCCATCCACGAGAGTTCCCATATGTGCATAGATCTACCGGGTGTCCTTCTTGCTCCTCATCTTTCAAATTTTATGTAATAATATCCAAGTCGAATATATATTCCTGTGTCACATAGTACGGACTGTAAGGAATGGAGACAACGGATGAATCAAGGGATTAATAATATTCTCTAAAACATTCCGTATATCTTATTATCAAATAATGAATTCATGACGTAGACATATAATCAATGTCTTGTAAAGATAAATAAATTTCAAGATAATTATTAACATCTCTCTCTCTCTCTCTCTCTCTCTCTATATATATATATATATATATATATATATATATATATATATATATATATATATATATATATATATATATATATATATATATATATATATATATATATATATATATATGTGTGTGTGTGTGTGTGTAAATCCGCTAGCAAGACATTCCATCAATTCATGGGATTCAATATAACGAGAAAATCAGCTTTGTATCCAATATGACGACATTAATAATTTGAATATATTTCTCATGAAAAAGAGCTAATATATATATATATATATATATATATATATATATATATATATATATATATATAGAATCGTCATTTTCATAAGAATTCTTTTTGTTTTCAGTTTTACAAATAGAAGAGGTGGTCTAGATTAAATAACCTCTATCGCTTTCCAATCATAGGCATGGTGAGCATGTGTGCAAGTTGACGGTTGATGGTAATAAAGGCAAGATCCCGATGTCTTAAATCCGAGATTTCTTTATCACGTTTTGGGTAAACGTAAATTCGTTTATATGCATTCGTCAACCTGAAGAAGCAAAGGTAAAGGGTCATCCAAATATGCAGATTTTCATGAAACTACGTGAAGAATAAAAAAATACAGTTATGTAAATACGCCTCTATGTGGATGATTTGGTCCTTCGAACTCACATAGTAACGAGATCATCCACATACTCACGAAATACAGATTGTTTATCCATATGAAATCTTACAATAGAATCGAAACCTCGAACAGCTTTTCTCCATATATGAGAATGCTTGTAAAGGTTATCTCTTTTATTCATAAACTAGCAGTCATATATATTCATGCAATGATTCAAATTTAGACTCGCATGATGATTCTGTAAAGATATACTCAAGCTAAGAACTATGTATATTGACATAATAGATCAAGTTTCAACTTTCATGCTGAATCTAAATATATATTATTAGTGGGGAATGTATCAAATGCTAATATGTTAGAAGCTTCAAGTTTTTTGTACTTTCATTACAGCACCATCTAGCCATTAGTATCTTGGAAGGTCAGTAAGCTACAAGTAACTTCTCGTATGACTTCTATACTGAAAATAAGCTTTATGACTCTCTCTTTGTATTGCGTACGCAACAAGCGAATACCTTTTGTTCACATTTTAGCTATCTCTTTATTTCTTTTAATCGGTACAATCTCTAAAAAGCTTTAGATCATAGTTAATGGTTGTGGCTTCGACGGAAAAACGAATTTCAATAATAAAGTGTTTACAAAATATGTATTATAAACTCAAGGGAGGTAGTTATGCTAGAAAGTAAGTCGAATATCCAATGATCCTCATTCGAAAACGAAGAGATGCTCATAGCATATTTTATCATGTAATAATATGTTTACATGAATTCGAAAAAGTCATCATGCACCAGTATGCTTTACATAAAAAAGATACATCCATTAGAGATCCAATTCTTAATGGAATGCTCCTCTACACTTTCCATATTGATCCCTTCACACTAATCATAGTAAGGAAATCAATTGCATTCATCGAAATTTGTGCCACTGATTATGTGTAACACTTCTTTATGCCTAATTTAGGATGATATGTTATATGTGGTGCAATGAGAGCTGATAATCGATTGTAGATTCAAAATAAAAACGATACTAGATATCAAAATTGTTACGTCGCGGTGTGGGTCGCATACTAAAAAGGGTTTATTTAGTGTTCTTCTTCTCAAATCAAGCTTTAACTTCGAAAAACAAGGATATGCGCACAAGAAGGCTAGAGACACTTAAAACATATATACCATTTTCGTCTTGTTTGTTGGGGACTCACGTATTTTTTTCAAGTAACGGTTACTCAAACAAGAAGTGGTGGTTGAATAGATTTAGATCAGATCAGTTTTTAAGTTTATACTTTCGTGGCAGTCCTTATGTAGAAATTTTCCCAAAACTGCATATCGAATAACATCAAAGTTCTTTAAAATAGTGGTGCGGGAGTGGAAGCGATGCAATACCCGAAGACAATACGTGAGCCACCTTTTCTTTCCTGAAGTAGGAGCTCTTTGCTTCGTGAAGTGATCAGCTGATGTTGTGTCCTATAGAATGCAGCTAAAAGTCAGCGACTCTAGAAGATTTACAAGGAAAGGTGTGTGGATAGCTTTAAACTGCCTCCATGATTGTAAGACCCACCACCTTCAAGCACCATAGGTTGTTTATTATAGAAAACAACAAGATTAAAAGTAAGTGAAGCCCCTCATAAAGAGAAAAGAAAAAGGTTTTGAACCTTCTTTGTAGTTATCTCTAATGTTCTTGTATTTGGTTTCTAATTTTGATTCTTAGAAAACATTTATGGAGAAAATCGGATTTTGTGAAGCATCTTTTTCTAGTCTATTTTGAAAGATAGAATCGGGAATGTTTACAAACATCTATTTGAATTGTTTTGAATATCTTATCTACGATATATAGATATATTAGTTATGGATTATGTACAAGGATCAGAACCTACATAGTTTGAGAAAGCTAAAAATGAAAGCACATAGTGGATCCATGTTTAAAGTGAAATTTTCGCAAAGATGTAGTTGCTTCAAGGTTTTCATATGAGAGTTTTCCCTGTAGTATAGAGTATTGTAAAGATGAGAATGAAGAAGGAAAAAGGGAAATTGAATATTTAGGTAAGCGTAAATTCACATTTTTTATATCATTTGAAAGTTACATATTCGTATATAATGAGTTGCAACAGGTAGAATAGCTCTATTTGGCTGCCGATTGTATGCATCTTCATAGTGAAGCATGAGAGACTTTGAGGAGCTACGAGGCTCTCGAATACAGGATTCTGTAAGTGCAAGCACATATGGCAGCAAGAAAAAAATAGTTCTATCCTTTTTATAAACATTGACCTGCAGACTTGTTCTTAAGGACTTCTGTTTATTAAGACTCACAATCAACACTTGGGATGTCTCTTTGTCCCCGCTCATGCTAGGTTCTTGGAAGATTTCAAAGGAAAGTGTGCAATCAACTTTGATAAAAAAACCTTAAGAGCTCTCTATTAAGAAATCCCTAAGTTGTTTATGTAGAAGGATCTATTATCGTAAAAAGTCTCCCCCATTTGGACACCCAAAGGTGTTCATGTTAGAAAACAAAAAGCTACAAAACAAGTGGATCGTCCAAAAGCAGATTATCAACGTTTTCTGTGATTGTACTTTATCTTCTTGTACCTTTCCCTTTTTATAGTTGGAAGCTTGCTTGATGAAGCGAATACGAAATCTCCTTCTCACTTTATGAATCTTATATGTCATATCCTAGATGAATTTCTTAGAAAATGAGATGTGTCATATATTCAAGGAAGGTGTTAAAAACGTTTTCACTAAGGTCAACCCTATCACCGTATCACAAAACTAGAGGAAACATATTAGAAATCGAGAAGATATGTCGACTTTTGAAAATTGAGTTGTATGTTCTTCTATTGAAAAGAGGTCTTTAACTTATAGACATGAAAAAATTATTAGAAAGTAAGAGAGGAAATTAGAAAGAAACTTTACAATATCTTCATCTCCTTCCTAGGGAATCCACTTTTTTTCACCTTGTTGTTTTCTACATTAATGAACACCTTCTGGTATTTAAAAGTTGAGGAGGACGGGTTTCTATAGTCACAGATCCTTCTATTTACAAAACATGGGATTTTCTATTCGGCGTGCTTCGAGAGTCTTGCAAAAGGTAACCACACATATTTCCTTGCAATTCTTCTAGAGTGTTTCACCCAAAATGGGATTTCACATCCCAAAAGAGCACTGAACTACTACATCAAGGAGCGAAAATAAAAGAATTTTGGGGATGCTTTTAGGACAATAGAAAAGCGATATTTGAAGTCTTCCCTACCAGAAGAGCATTGTTTACACCAGAAGGGAGCATAAAAAATTTTACTAGCTTTGCATTGGTTTGCGTCACCATGTGGAGAATTCCCCACATAAGGACCCAATTTTTTCATTTATAAACAAGCTCCATAGGTCCTTGAACGTGAATTCCCATGTAATCTAAGAGCAATCTACGCACCACGTTTTCTTAATATAAACTCTATTCTATTTCCATTCTATGATACCAAATCTTCCCTTCCTTTGTTTTGTTTCTAGGAGGGGGGACGGCTCTTCACTAATCAAGAAGCACACAATCCAATTATCTGAAGAATTATTATTTTTGGAGAAATAGGGAATAGCATTTGAACTCAACTCTTTGATTTGGATCAATTCCATTAAATCTGATCCAATGTATTCTATCCTTGTTCCAAATTTTCTTTCACATATGCTAATTTGTGTTCTAGATTCTCGTAGCTATTTGAAGATTCTTAGATTCCGATTTCTTAATACCAATGATTCAAAAGGAAATTGAGTATTATTTCTTGATAAAAACCGCCCACTTTCAAATATTAGTAATGGTGGACAATGGTTTTGTCCTATTTGAACCCTTTGATAGGGAGCACCAAAGATCAAAACGCATAGGAACCAAAGATCAAAACGCATAAGAGATTGATTAAATTAATCTTCACCGGCCCAAGGATCTAGCAAAAGAAACAATGTCAATTCGTTTTGAAAATAATCTTAGCCCAAGAAGCCACATCATTAATCCACACATTGATCATGCATCTTCCCATCATCATGCTGGGCAGGGTCTCCATGCCTAGAATACCAAGCTGGCCCATGTACTGTGATCTAGAATAGATTTCTGAGTTGGTCTTTTGCACATCTCTTTTGTTTAGAGATGTGTCTAGCAAAATAAACAATGTCAATTTGTTTTGAAAATAATCTTAGCCAAAGAAGCCACATCATTACTCCACACATTGATCATGCATCTTCCCATCATCATGCTGGGCAAGGTCTCCATGCCTAGAATACCAAATTGGCCCATGTACTCTGATGTAGAATAAATTTCCGATTTGGTCTTTTGCACATCTCTTTTGTTTAGATCCCCCCCTCCTCCAAAGGAATTTCCTACAAATTCCTTTTAAAATCAACATAGCCTTCTTGGACAGCCTTCAATGAGTCCAAATGTAGATGATAAAGGAGAAAAGCAATGTGTTAACCACCATTGGAAAGACCAACAACATTAATTTGTATGCCTATATAAAATATTGTTGGAGCAAATGTACAAGCCTACACATTTGGCTTAGCATGGAAGACATTGTATGGAAGCACTTGACAATTCATATGAATTATAGCTTGTAACTACTTGATCATTTACCATTGTAAATCATTAAATCCTTGGAGAATCTTGTAAAAGCTTATAACTCATGGAGTTAGGCGGAATATTAGCTAAAAATTGAAGATGAGAGAATGTCTCCTAGATCAAAGGAGTTATTTTTTTATTGGAGCCAAGTTTGAATTCAAAATTAAAACTTAGAAGAAATACTTATAAAAAGGTCTTGTAAAAGTGTGCCTCATTTAGAGCTCTCTCCTTGAACATTTATAGAACTTGAGTATCTCACACCATAGCTTACTTAGATCACCATCATTGAGCATCATTATAATGCCAATGACTTTGTAGAATCATGTGTTATAATACATATAGCTCATTGAACATCTTTGTCTACTTCTTTGCTATGACTACTCAGAACAATCAACTTCTTCTGGTCATCTCTCAGACAATACGCAACCATTTTGCATAATCTTTGTCTTATGGAACTAGCTTAAAGTGCACCTTTGGCTTTCGAAATTTCAAAGCATTTGGTTGAGGCAACATGTAGAAACTCTTCTATTTAAGTTGAGGAGTGAAAAATAGACCTCTTGAGATCCCACGAAGCACAAATAATCACCTAGGTTTTTGGGATTATGATCCTCAAATCGTTGGATCGGAACAGATGAGTAGGAGTTTCAACTATGAACAAAAACTTGCTATTTTGGTCACTAAACCTTCTCAAAGAAATGAGCAGTACTCCTTTTTTGCTAGCACTTGAGTAAAATCCTTTTGGCATATCTAACTCACTTGGATAGCTAACGTTTGCAAGTCATTTCATTTGAAATGATAGATCATACTAAGAGAATGATGCTTAGCAAGTTAGAGATTCATGCTGATATTTTTGAGTACTAACACTATGCAGACCAGTGAATGTTTTCCTCATAACTCGAGATTGGCTATAGCAATAAATATGAAACTTTGTAGGAAGAAAATAGAAATATAGTGAATCCATACTAGCTTAAATCACTCAAAATGATAAAGTACACACAGAGAAATAGATCGGAGAAATACATTATTCTAAGTGATACATGACAGAGTACAAGAGTTGAGATAGAGAGAACCACTACAACATATCGAGGGTATACCGAGGCTGCTACCGAGGCAAATGAATGGGTGGGATTTCTTCATGACGTCGGTGTAGCAGTCGGTACAGGCGTCGAAAACAAAGCACCGGTATGGCACCGGTATATGCGTCGGTATAACCATCGGTATACGTGTCGGAAATACCGATGCTTATACCGGCGTCAATATCGACGCATATACCGACGGCCCGCTGGGTGTACCGGCGTGTATACCGACGACCATACGGGAGCTACCGACGCATATACGGATGACCATACCTGCACAATTTTTTTTGGCCAGAGTGTGTTGTCTTTTGCTACAGCATGATGTTGTTTAGCAAAAGACAATATTCTCTGCCCAACTTAGTACATGTTTTATGTACTTTAATGGCAACCAAGACATTAACTTATATGAGTAAAAATGAACAATGATTCATGTACAGAAAGTCGTATATTCCATAAATAAAAAATGTACAAAAGTGTGGCAAAGCACTTCCATATAGGAATGGAATACAAAATTATGGTACATCATTGCCACATAGGAGTGTAATACAAAATTGTGTCAATGTGACAAAACACTTCCATATAGGAATCGAATACAAAATTATGGTTCATCATTGTCGTATGCGAGTGTGATACAAAATTGTGGCATTGATCAAAATATTTACACCTACAATCCTGCAACAAAACATATGTATAAAATAAGACCAATTAACATGACATTTATAAACAACAACTAAAAACACGAAACCAAGATATAAATTTACCTAATCAAGAATATTCTCCCATGAGACGATTGCACCGCATACCTCTAAGTCTTATAAGAGTGCAGTCAGTCCATGTTGATATCCATATGATTCTTCAGTTCACGTTCGAGGACGACCCACTGCCAACTCCTATAGTAAATATGCAAAATGTTAGATGAATATACATAATATACTTAACACAAACAACTTCAATAATTAACATCATACTTACAAATTGGTAGCGCATACTGTCGTATCCGCCACTACCTAAATGCGACATTCCAACCGTATCTAAATGAGTGGCCGCTGCATCTCTCTGTTGCCGATATCGATCAGGAGTATGTTGATGCTCATGCTGAATCGATTCCCATTCTTCGGCATCTAGGCATATAGGCTTTGGTAAGCCTGCTTTGAAAGCATCGTGAGCTTCCGATCGTCGATGTGACATCACTTCACGTGCTGTATGTTGTATCCATTGGGAACTCACAATAGGATTGCCAGGTGCTGGCCGGTACTCTTCATATATACATTCTGTGATATAATTTTTAGAGTCTCTATCCTGTTCGCTCCATTTTAACGTTACTGAATGACCGAATTCGATAGAGCAGAGCTATCGTATGCGCTGACGCATTGACTTTCCCGCCGCATCCATAACTGGAGCTCCATTACGGATATGATAGATCTTCGATTCGTCATGATCATGTGCACCCCAAGGTGTACGTGGAGATCCCATCTGATGCATTCAAGTATACATATGCATTCAAGTATACATATGCATTCAAGTATACATATGCATATGCATATCCATACATGCATACATATACATATGCATTCAAGTATACATATGCATTCAAGTATACATATGCATATGCATGTCCATACATGTATACATATACATATGCATATGCTTGCTTGTATACATACTTGTACATATACATATGCATTCATGTATAATATACATATACATATATTCATGTATACATATACATATACAAAAATATAAAGTATGTGTGCATATACATATACATATATTAATGTATACATATACATATACAGAAATATAAAGTAGGTATGCATATGCATGCATGTATGTATGCATACATGTATACATATACGTATGCATATGCATTCAAGTATACATATGCATATGCATATGCATACATGTATACATATACATATGCATATGCTTGCTTGTATACATACTTGTACATATACATATGCATATGCATATGCATGTGTGTATACCACTACAACATATCGAGGGTATACCGAGGTTGCTACCAAGGCAAATGAACGGGCGTGAATTCTTCACGACATAGGTGTTGCAGTCGGTGTAGGCGTCGGAACCAAGGCGCCGATATAGGCATCGGTATAAGCATTGGTAATTCCGACGCAAATACCGACGTCTATACCGACGTCCGCTGGGTGTACCGGAGCATATATCGACGACCATACTGGACCTACCGACGCGTATACCGACGACCATACCTGCACAAATGTTTTTGGACAGAGTGTGTTGTCTTTTGCTAAAGCATGATGTTGTTTACCAAAAGACAATACACTCTGCCCAACTGAGTACATGTGTTATGTACTCTAATGGCAACCAAAACATAAACTTATATGAACAAAAATGAACAATGATTCATGTACAGAAAGTCGTATATTCCATAAATGAAAAATGTACAAAAGTGTGGAAAAGCACTTACATATAGGAATCGAATGCAAAATTATGGTACATCATTGCCACATAGGAGTGTAATACAAAATTGTGGCAATGTGACAAAACACTTCCATGTAGGAATCGAATACAAAATTATTGTTCATCATTGTCGTATGCAAGTGTGATACAAAATTGTGGCATTGATCAAAATATTTACACCTACAATCCTGCAACAAAACATATGTATAAAATAAGACCAATTAACATGACATTTATAAACAACAACTAGAAACACAAAACCAAGATATAACTTTAACTAATCAAGAATATTATCCCATGAGACGATTGCACCGCGTTCCTCTAAGTCTTGTAACAGTGCAGTCAGTCCATGTCGATATCCATACGATTCTTCAGTTTGCGTTGGAGGACGACCCACTACCAACTCCTATAGTAAATATGCAAAATGTTAGATGAATATACATAATATACTTAACACAAACAACTTCAATAATTAACATTATACTTACAAATTGGTAGCGCATACTATCGTATCCGCCGCTACCTAAATGCGACGTTCCAACCATATCTAACCGTGTGGCTGCCACATCTCTTTGCTGACGATACCGATCAGGAGTATGTTGATGCTCATCCTGAATCGATTCCCATTCTTTGGCATCTAGCCATACAGGCTTCGGTAAGCTTGCTTTGAAAGCATCGCGAGCTTCTGATCGTCGATGCGACATGACCTCGCGTGTTGTATGTTGTATCCAATCCGAACTCACAACAGGTATGCCAAGTGCTCGCCGGTACTCTTCATATATGCATTGTGTGATATGATTTTTTGAGTCTCTATCCTGTTCGGCCCATTTTAGCATTACTGAATGACCGAATTCAATAGAGCAGAGTTATCATATACGTTGTCACATTGACTTCCCCACCGCATCCATAACTGGAGCTCCATTATGGATATGATATATCTGCGATTCATCATGATCATGTGCACCCCAAGGTGTACGTGGAGATCCCATCGGATGCAATATGAAGATCTCATCTCATCCAATGTATATATATGCATGCTTAAGCTTGTATACATATGCATTCATGTATACATATGCATTCATGTATGCATATGCTTGCTTGTATGCAAATGCATGCTTAAGCTTGTATACATATGCATTCATGTATACACATGCATATGCATATGCATACATGTATACATATACATATGCATATGCTTGTTTGTATACATACATGTACATATACATGTATATATATGCATACATGTATGCATACGCATATGCATACATGTATACATATACATATACATATTCATATGCTTGCTTGTATATACATATACATATGCATTTGCTTGCTTGTATGCATATGCATGCTTAAGCTTGTATGCATATGCTTGCTTGTATACATACATGTACATATACATGTATGTATATGCTCGCTTGCTTACATATGCATATGCATGCTTAAGCATGTATGCATATGTAAGAATATGCTTGCTTGCTTACATATGCATATGCGTGCTTGAGCATGTAAGCATATGCATATGCATGCTTAAGCATGTATGCATATGCATATGCATACTTAAGTATGTATGCATATGCATTCATGTATGTATGCATATGCATGCATTCATGTATGTATGCATAAGCATGCATGTATGTATGCATATGCATGCATGTATGCATATGCATGCATGTATACATATGCATATGTATGTATCATGTATGCATATGCATTCATGTATGTATGCATATGCATGCATTCATGTATGTATGCATATGCATGCATGCATGTATGCATATGCATGCATCCATGTATGCATATGCATGCATGTATATATATGCATTCATGTATGTATGCATATGCATTCATGTATGTATGCATATGCATTCATGTATGTATGCATATGCATTCATGTATGTATGCATATGCATGCATGGATGCATATGCATGCATGCATGTATGCATATGCATGCATGCATGTATGCATATGCATGTATGCATATGCATGTATGTATACATATGCATTCATGTAGGTATGCATATGCATGCATGTATGCATATGCATGCATGTATGTATGCATACACATACATTCATGTATGTATACATGCATGCATATGCATACATACATGAATGCATATGGATGCATGCATGCATGTATACATATGCATATGTATGTATCATGTATGCATATGTATGTATCATGTATGCATATGCATTCATGTATGTATATGCATGCATGCATGCATGCATGCATGCATGCATGTATGCATATGCATGCATGCATGTATGCATATGCATGCATGCCTGTATGCATATGCATGCATGTATACATATGCGTTCATGTATGTATGCATATGCATGCATGTATACATATGCATTCATGTATGTATGCATGTATGTATGTATGTATGTACATATACATGTATGTATATGCTTGCTTGCTTACTTATGCATTCATGTATACATATGCATGCATTCATGTATGTATGCATATGCATTCATGTATGTATGCATATGCATGCATGTATGCATATGCATGCATGCATGTATGCATATGCATGCATGTATATATATGCATTCATGTATGTATGCATATGCATTCATGTATGTATGCATATGCATGCATGCATGTATGCATATGCATACATGTATGCATATGCATGCATACATGTATGCATATGCATGCATGCATGTATACATATGCATTGATGTATGTATGCATATGCATGCATGTATGTATGCATATGCATGCATTCATGTATGTATACATGCATGCATATGCATACATACATAAATTCATATGGATGAATGCATGCATGTATACATATGCATATGTATGTATCATGTATGCATATGCATTCATGTATGTATGCATATGCATTCATGTATGTATGCATATGCATTCATGTATGTATGCATATGCATTCCTGTATGTATGCATATGCATGCATGTATGCATATGCATGCATGCATGCATGTATACATATGCATTCATGTATGTATGCATATGCATGCATGTATACATATGCATTCATGTATGTATGCATGTATGCATGTATGTATGTATATATGTATGTATGTATGTATGTATGTGTAGAGGAGGTACTGGGGTATCCACTTTTTAACAAAAGTAGAGGATGAGAACTAAACACGTCCAGTACATCACCTACTCAAGGGGGGTTCTCTTTAGGGAAATATACCCTTTAACATTTCTGTGAACAGGTAGATAACACGGATTGCACCGAGTGGTACATACTTCAGAAAATATGAATAACAATTGGCCAAGGAAGAACATACACGTCTTGATTTGATTCAGATGATTACAAGATTTGACAAGAAAATGCTCAAAAACTAATGATCAGAGCTTCGTGGTACTCTATGCAAATAAATATAGATCAACACAAACGATGAAGGAATTTCTCAAGAGAGTAGAGCTTAACACCAATAGTGTCTTACAGAAAAGAAAGAAAATCCAAGACACTCTCTTACACTATAGTGCTCATAGCCCTCCACTGAGAAGCCTACCCTCTGTATCCACACTACAGAGTAGCCCCTACAATAGGCTTGAAACCACCAAGTGCAAGAGAGAACTTCTGCACGTATACATGCGTCAAAGTAACTCCCAAAATGTACCAAAAGTGTGTACCCAAATGAGCACAAATCCCTTGTTTTATAGGCCTCAATAGGCCAAGAGAGCCTTGCCAAATCTTCACGTCCAAAGTTCACGCGCCGGTTAACCACCCAAAATTGGAGGGGTAAGTCAATTATTCCCTTGATTTGAATAGGATCCCCAAAGATAGGTAGTCGCCGCGAGTGGTTGGTGGCAAATGGCAAGAATCTTTTCTTCACTTCTACTTTTTACACTGCACACTTTTATCCCATACTTTTTCCCTATTTGAGGACTTGTTTAGAGCGTGATTTTTTCACCTTCCAGCTGTTCCTATGATTGTTTTAGAACCATACCTTCTTATCCAGCCCTATCTTCTCTTAGCAGTAACCGAATATGAAGACTGCTTCTCCAATTGCCTTGTTTTGTAGTGGGGTTGGGGTTGGGGTTGAGTGGAGTGGGGTTGAGTGGGGGCGGGGATGAGGGTGAGGCGCTAGGGGTTGGGGTTGAGTGGAGTTGGGGGGGGGCTAGGATGGGTTTGAGAGGGGTTGAGAGGGGGTGGGTTGCGTGGGGTTGAGAGGGGTTGAGAGGGGGTGGGTTGCGTGGGGTTGAGAGGGGTTGAGAGGTGTTGAGAGGGGGTGGGTTGCGTGGGGTGGGGTTGAGGGGGTTTGAGTGGGGTTGAGTGGGGTTGAGAGGGGGCGCATGGGGTGGGGTTGAGGGGGGTTGAGTGGGGTTGAGAGGGGTTGCATGGGGTGGGGTTGAGGGGGGTTGAGTGGGGTTGAGTGGGGTTGAGAGGGGGCGCATGGGGTGGGGTTGAGGGGGGTTGAGTGGGGTTGAGAGGGGTTGCGTGGGGTGGGGTTGAGGGGGGTTGAGTGGGGTTGAGTGGGGTTGAGAGGGGGCGCATGGGGTGGGGTTGAGGGGGGTTGAGTGGGGTTGAGTGGGGTTGAGAGGGGGCGCATGGGGTGGGGTTGAGGGGGGTTGGGTGGGGTTGAGAGGGGTTGTGTGGGGTGGGGTTGAGGGGGGTTGAGTGGGGTTGAGTGGGGTTGAGAGGGGGCGCATGGGGTGGGGTTGAGGGGGGTTGAGTGGGGTTGAGTGGGGTTGAGAGGGGGCGCATGGGGTGGGGTTGAGGGGGGTTGAGTGGGGTTGAGAGGGGGCGCATGGGGTGGGGTTGAGGGGGGTTGAGTGGGGTTGAGAGGGGGCGCATGGGGTGGGGTTGAGGGGGGTTGAGTGGGGTTGAGAGGGGTTGCGTGGGGTGGGGTTGAGGGGGGTTGAGTGGGGTTGAGTGGGGTTGAGAGGGGGCGCATGGGGTGGGGTTGAGGGGGGTTGAGTGGGGTTGAGTGGGGTTGAGAGGGGGCGCATGGGGTGGGGTTGAGGGGGGTTGAGTGGGGTTGAGAGGGGGCGCATGGGGTGGGGTTGAGGGGGTTTGAGTGGGGTTGAGAGGGGGCGCACGGGGTGGGGTTGAGGGGGGTTGAGTGGGGTTGAGAGGGGGCGCATGGGGTGGGGTTGAGGGGGGTTGAGTGGGGTTGAGAGGGGGCGCATGGGGTGGGGTTGAGGGGGGTTGAGTGGGGTTGAGAGGGGTTGCGTGGGGTGGGGTTGAGGGGGGTTGAATGGGGTTGAGTGGGGTTGAGAGGGGGCGCATGGGGTGGGGTTGAGGGGGGTTGAGAGGGGGCGCATGGGGTGGGGTTGAGGGGGGTTGGGTGGGGTTGAGAGGGGGCGCATGGGGTGGGGTTGAGGGGGGTTGAGTGGGGTTGAGAGGGGGCGCATGGGGTGGGGTTGAGTGGGGTTGAGTGGGGTTGAGAGGGGGCGCATGGGGTGGGGTTGAGGGGGGTTGAGTGGGGTTGAGAGGGGGCGCATGGGGTTGGGTTGAGGGGGGTTGAGTGGGGTTGAGAGGGGTTGCGTGGGGTGGGGTTGAGGGGGTTTGAGTGGGGTTGAGAGGGGCGCATGGGGTGGGGTTGAGGGGGCACTGAATCCATCAAGAAAACTATATAAAGAGTGTCCGGCTACTTCTTCAAGCACCTGCTCTGTGAATGGTTGGGGAAAGCCATCTTGAATAGTTACTTTATTCAAGGCACGAAAATCAACACATACTCTTATTTTGCCGTTTTTCTTTGGTACAATGACCATGGAAGAAAGCCACCGTGAGTGCTCTACCGGAACAATAATACCTGCCTCTTCCAATTTTGTGATTTCTAACTTTACTGCCTCTGCATACTTTGGATTAAGTCGGTAAGGCCTACTTCTTGCAGGTGAAGCTCCTGCCATTAAGGGTATTCGGTGTAATCCAAGCTCCTCAGGTATCCCTGTTAAGTCTTTATAGGACCATGCAAAGACACTTTTATAGGTGAAAAGTAGGGAAGTTACCTTCTGCAATAAAGGCGGATAGTGCCATAACCAAGAAGCCAAGTGAACCATCTGAGGATTCTCTTCATCTCCAAGATTTACTTCTTGAACATACTTTTCAGAATTGGACTCACTTGAAAGTTCATCTCCACTGTATGCAGGAGCAGAGTTCAATTTATGATCCACAATTTGTTCCTTGATCCATCCTACCTAAGGGTATATTTGAGAATGGTAGTTCTTGAAGGTCGCAATTATCTTCCCCAAATGCAGGCACAACTTTGTCTCTTTCTGGTCCTGCAAGCATAAAATCATCTGATTCCTCATGTTTACCTGCCTTTTCCCTACATACCTTCTTAGTGGCGCTAAGTGTTGAATTTTTATTATCTGATTCAATTGGAGATTTCTGTCCTTCCAGAGGTGCCTGCAAAAAATAAGCTTGACTTCCTTGCTTACTCTTTTCTATTTCGTTCATGTGAAGAACATCAGTTTTTCCCTCTTCTCGTCCTCCTTGTGTTGCTTCTGCAAAATCTTCATTTACCTCACATATCTCCATTGTGCAGCATTCTGCACTTCCCATCATCCAACTTAATAGGGCATCATCTTCTGAAGGCATTACCTGAGTTTCCATTGCATATCCAGTAGCCTTGTTGATGTCTGATCCTTCTTCCAAATGTATCTGTAATTGATTGTTAGTACATGTGGAAATCCATAACTTGTTCTTTCCCCAATCCTGTAGAGCCTTTGCTTGCCTTAACCAAGGCCTTCCCAAGAGTAGAGGGTATGAGGTCTCCTGAGGCAGGGCAATAACAACAAAGTCTAAAACAAAATGACAACCCTGCACTATCATAAGTACCTTTTCAACAATGCCCACAGGTGCCACCCGACGTTGATCTGCTAAGGTGACTGTGAAAGGTGCTGCCTTTGTGGGATTGAGCCTTAGTTTCTTCATAGTGAAATCAGGCATCAAATTGATGCCGGAACCTCCATCTATAATAACACCTGCTAGAGCTTCGTCCTTGATTAAAACGGATAATCTTGAGCTCTGATAATCAGCCAAGGGTGCACGAGGAAAGTCCACCATAAAACCCTCTATGCTAGGAGGTGAGCACAAGCATGCAGAATGTATAATTTTCAGCAGATCACTTCTTACTTTAGGATCTATCTTTATGAGTTGATACAGGCTAATCTTATGATGAATACCTTTCAAAATTTCTTCAATATCCACTTCTTGCTTGCCTTCAGAAGTACTCGTTGGTTGATCTTTTAGCAAAGTAGTTGCCCTCTCATAAGCTTCTTCCATTTCTTCTTGGTCCTTCCATCCCACCTTCTTTTCTACAACTCTATCTTTGAGTCCTTGTTGTTCCTCCTTTTGGGCTACTGCCGCTTGCCTGGCTCTGGTCATCATTGGCATGGACGAAGATGAAACAACATAAGATTGAGCTGTCATACCTTCTACCGGTGGGGAGACTGCAATCATATGAATAGGAGCCGGACGACCTCTTGGGCAATCTCTAGTGTAGTGATCCTTAGCATCTGGACAGTGTTGACAAGGGGGTGCGTCCTCTGGAAGAGAACACCTGTTCTGCATATGACCATACTCCCCACAACGGTAACACATTAGAGGCCTATTGTATCTAGGCCGAGTTGGGCGGGTCTCTTCTCTATTAGGTGTATTAGCAGTGCTAGCATAATATGAATCTACACCTTGATGGTTACCTCGCTGTTGTGTCCCCTTAAGGTAGTAGCAGTCTCTTGCCTCATGACCCTCTTTGCCACAGAACTGACAACTGACTCTGTTGTTGGTGCAAGACAAGCCTACACACATTGGCTTGGACCCTTGGACTTATGGAAGATTAGCATGGACAAAGGATTATCTAGGCTTCACCTTAAGGAAGACTCATGGGAACATATGCTTATGTGTTCATACTCTTTTACCACTTGTAAAAGTCTAAGTGACTTATCATTTGTTTGTAATCACTTTAAGTCATCCACCTAACATTAGAGTCGTGGAAATTTGATTGATGAGATAGAGAGAATATCTCCCTACTTTTAGAGGAGAGATTCAAGGGAGCCTAAGTTTGAATTTCAAATTCAAATGAAGATCAAACTCCTATAAAGGATGTAGTGAAAAGTCGCGGGTAACTCTCTCACTTCAGCTCACTCCCCGAGGCAAAATCTCATTGTAACTCATTGTGTGTGAAGGCTACTCTATTGCCAACACCACAATACCTCATTTAGCTGTGCTTAGCAAGCTAATGAGATTGTACAAACACATATATCAATAGAAGTATACATTCATCATCTCTGTTTTATCTGAGTCACCTACTCCAAGTCTGTCAACTGCATCAGGGCATTTCTCTGGATCTACTGAACCAAATCAAGTGTTCTATAGCTCATTGGAACCAGCTCAAAGTCTACTACAAGCATACAAAATTTCAAAGGATTCCATTCAGCCATTTGGGAGAAAATCGAGTCGAAGTGCACACTGGTACTTGTCTGCAGAGTTCCTGAAAAGTCGGGAGTGATTATATTTTTGCTAAACTTATTTCTCAGTGCATAGTTTATCAATTGAAGTGATTCCACTTATGATTGGTAGCTTACTAAGGTACATTAGTACTCCCAAAAGGAATTGTGCCAATTTTAAGTGTGCTGGACACACTGAGTAAAAGTCTGAGCAGGTATCATTACAAGAATAGAAGGTTTTGCTTGATTTGTGAAGTACCAACTTATCTGTTTTGGTTTGATCATTACCCAAACCATTTCCAAAGTACATATAAGGTTTCTTTATGTCATTTGGAAGCTAAGCTAGTGTACTAAGCATATCTGAAAAGAAAAGAGGGCAGGTGTGAAGCAGGTTTTGCAGCACCAACTGATTTCCTGAGTGCATCCATCCATCACTCTCAACAGTGGTATCAGAGCAAAGAAGGTAAACATGGGTGATGGTTTCCCTTCCTTCATTGACAAATTGGACAGAAACAACTATCAGGCTTGGTCATTGAGAATGAAGACCTATCTACAAGGGAGAAGAGATGAGGTGCCCTCATTCAAGACTAGAGGACTACCTACAAAGGATGAGCATGAAAGACTTAACCAATGGTGTGCAAAGGATGCTTTGGCAAGGTCTTATCTCTTAAACTCTATATCTGACTTTCTTTTACCTCATGTAAGAAACTGTAAGACTTCCCAAGAGACTTGGGAAACCTTGTCAAACTATTTTTCTTCCAACACAAGGGCTAGGAAGAATCAATTATGGATAGAGTTCACAACACTTAGGAAGCAGCCCAAGCAATCAGTCTCAGATTATGTGACAAAGATCAAAGATGTGGCAGACCAACTAGCAAGCATTGGAGAGGAAATTGAAGAGGAGCAAATAGTCAGGCAAGTGACAAATGGACTCAAGGCAGATGATAAGTGGGAAAGTTTCACCACTGCAATGGACCTCTACATGGACATGCATACCCCTGATCTCACAACACTCATGGGCCAACTATTTACACATGAAGCAAAGTTCACCAAAGCTGGAGATCAATCAAAAGGTAATAACCCCTCTGCTCTCTTTACTGATAAGAAAGTTAAAGATAAAGGCAAGAAGAAACAGGATGAAGAAGGCTCTACCTCTCAAGCTAATTATGCAGGGAAAGGTAGGTCATCTAGAGGAAGAGGCAGAGGAGGTAAGTCAGGTAGGGGGAGACCCTACAACTCATCACCTTGCAACATCTGTGGGTTGTCCAATCATACCACAGATGAATGCTACAAGAACTACAAAAATCAGAGAGGAAGAGGCTACTCAAGAGGTGGATACTCTCAAGGAAGAGGCAGATTCAACCAACATCAAAGCTACAATGGGTACAACAACCAATACAACAACAATTACAACAACAACCACAATGGAAGCTACCAAGGTGGATTCAGAAATAGAAGAGACTACAACAACTACACAGAGGAGCAAGATGACTCCTTATTGATCATGAACATGACCTCCAAGATAGGTACAAATGATGATCATTTATTTTACATTGACTCAGGATGTTCTAACCATGTAGCTGGCAATGTGGCATTACTTTCTGATTTGGAAGAGCCCAAGGGCAAACATCAGGTACAAACAGGTGATGACACTAAGCACTCTGTTGTCAAAATTGGAAATGTGAAGACATGTGATGGTAATCAGAACCTATTAAGCAGGGTACTCTATGTACCAACAATAACTAAGAATTTGATGAGTGTTGGTCAGATTGTGGAGAAAGGTTTGCAGGTCAGATTCACACAACATGGAGCATATGTGGAGGACCCAAAACAAGGATTCAGAAGGATAGCCAAAGGGGAGAAATCAGGTAGATTATTTACATTTGAGCTAGAAGATACAAAAAACATTGCTTTGTATAATTACAAGGATCAGACACTTTCAGAGTTAGAGATATGGCATAAAAGATTAGGGCACATAGGAGAGAGAACTCTTAAGCAAATGTGCAGGGATCAATGTGTGCTTGGGATACCTAATGTATCCAAGCAACACATGATTTATAAATGTGGATCATGTCAATTTGGTAAGTCTCACAGATTACCCTACTCAAGGAAAGGTTTCATGCATGAAGACTACCTAGACTTGGTACACACAGATGTTTTGGGACCTAGCAAGGACCCTTCCATTTCTGGTTCAAGGTATTATGTGTCCTTCATTGATGACTATAGCAGATGGACCATTTTATACTTTATGAAGCATAAAGATGAAGTGTTTAATTGTTTCAAGAGGTATCTTGCACTTGTTGAGAATCAAACAGGTAGAAGCTTGAAGAGGCTAAGGGATGGTGGAGGAGAGTACTTCTCCAATGAGTTTGAAGATTTCTTGCAGGAAAGAGGCATCAAGAGGGAGATCACTACAAGGTACTCACCTGAACAAGATGGGGTAGCAGAAAGAAGAAATAGACTTATAGTGGAAACAGCTAGGTCTATGCTCAATGAAAAAAAGTTGCCAAATTACCTATGGGCAGAGAGTGTGTCCACTGCCACTTACCTCATCAATAGGTTGCCATCCAAATCACTTGATGGCATGACTCCATATGAAGCTTGGCATGGTAAGAGACCCTCTCTAGATCATTGCAAAATCTTTGGATGTATAGCATATGTGCATATTCCTTCACAGGTAAGAGGAAAGCTAGACCCAAAGGCAGAGAAATGTATCTTCATTGGTTATGATTTAAACCAAAAGGGATACAGATTCTACAACCCCACAAACAAAGGGTTCAAGGTAAGCAGAGATGTCATATTTGATGAAAATGACTCATGGTATGAGAATGAATGCAGGAAAGTGAGTTTACCCTATGACATGGAGGAAGAATTTCCAAAGCTTACCAAAGAAGAGCCAACTCAGCAAGAAGACTCAAGCTCAGATGATGATACCATAAACCTTGAAGAGTTCAAGGCTTGGAAATCCAAAGGAAAGATGAAGATGAAGCAATTGGAGGACAAGGCAGAAACTTCTACTCAAGCTATGAGAAGATCTCAGAGAGAGAAGAAGAAACCTATCAGATTTGGGTATGACACATCACTTGTAACTAAATATTCTGTATATCTTGCAAAAGACTTGTTGAATGAAGAACCAGGTACCTATGAAGAAGCAATTACAAAGCCAGAATGGAGAGAAGCCATGGATGAAGAGATAGAAGCCCTCCAAGAGAGTGATACTTGGGACTTGGTACCCAAGAAGGACACTATGAAGGTAATAGGATCCAGATGGATCTACAAATTGAAGAAGAATTCAGATGGAACAATTAACATGTACAAAGCTAGGTTGGTAGCCAAGGGTTTTGCACAAACCCAAGGCATTGATTATGAGGAGACATTTTCTCCTGTGGCCAAGATGCCAACTATCAGAGTTTTGGTGAGTGTAGCTGCATCCAAGAATTGGAACATGTACCAATTGGATGTGAAGAATGCATTCCTAAATGGATGGATATCTGAAGAAGTCTACATGTCACAACCACCTGGCTATGAAGATCCAAAAAAGGTACAGTATGTATGTAAATTGAAGAAGGCTCTGTATGGTTTGAAGCAGGCACCTAGAGCATGGAACTACAGATTGACCACCTACCTCCAAGACCAAGGATTTGTGATGAGCAAAGCAGACACTTCTCTATTCATAAAGAGAAGTAGTACAGAGGTAATTTACTTATGTGTTTATGTAGATGACATCATCATTACAGGTAATGATGTCAATGGGATTAGACACATCAAAGGACAGATGATGAAAGAATTCAAGATTAGTGATCTTGGATTACTAAAATATTTCCTAGGTCTTGAATTGATCTACACAAACTCAGGTATCTTCATTACCCAAAAGAAGTATGTACAGGATATGGTCAAGAAGTTTGGTTTGCAGGATGCTAAGGTATCTACTACTCCAATGGAGGTTAACCAAAAGCTAAGTGCTCATGAAGGAGAAGAAATCAAAGACATTACAGGATACCAAAGTATGGTGGGTAGTTTGAACTATGCTACCTTGACAAGAATTGACATAGCATATGGAGTAAGTGTGCTTAGTCAATTCATGCACAAACCAAGGATACCTCACCTAGAGGCAGCAAAGAAGATCTTGAAGTATTTGAAGGGAACACAAAGTCATGGTTTGTATTTCCCTTATACATCAGATATTGACATTAAGGTTTACTCAGATGCAGATTGGGCAGGATGCAAGGATGATAGGAGGAGCACCTCAGGGTACATTTGTTTTGCAGGAGACAAGCCTATCTCTTGGTCAGCTAAGAAGCAACCTACAGTGGCATTATCATCCACTGAAGCAGAGTATAGAGGACTTGCAAATGCTACTCAAGAAGCTATCTGGTTGAAGCTTCTTTATACAGAGTTAGGACTACATACAAGACCACCTATTATCTTTGGAGACAATACTAGCTCTCTTCATCTTGCAGCAAACCCAATTTATCATGCCAGAACAAAGCACATAGAGGTTCATTACCACTATGTGAGAGAGAAATTTCTAAGTAAAGAGATTCAATTGACATATGTTTCTACTAATATGCAATGTGCAGATTTACTTACCAAGGCATTGGATGGAAACAAGCTAGGCAGATTCAAATCTATGATTGGATTGCAGGAAGTAATTGAAGAATGAAGAAGAAGACTTAAACCAAAGTGTTTGGCTTGAGGGGGAGCTGTTGGTGCAAGACAAGCCTACACACATTGGCTTGGACCCTTGGACTTATGGAAGATTAGCATGGACAAAGGATTATCTAGGCTTCACCTTAAGGAAGACTCATGGGAACATATGCTTATGTGTTCATACTCTTTTACCACTTGTAAAAGTCTAAGTGACTTATCATTTGTTTGTAATCACTTTAAGTCATCCACCTAACATTAGAGTCGTGGAAATTTGATTGATGAGATAGAGAGAATATCTCCCTACTTTTAGAGGAGAGATTCAAGGGAGCCTAAGTTTGAATTTCAAATTCAAATGAAGATCAAACTCCTATAAAGGATGTAGTGAAAAGTCGCGGGTAACTCTCTCACTTCAGCTCACTCCCCGAGGCAAAATCTCATTGTAACTCATTGTGTGTGAAGGCTACTCTATTGCCAACACCACAATACCTCATTTAGCTGTGCTTAGCAAGCTAATGAGATTGTACAAACACATATATCAATAGAAGTATACATTCATCATCTCTGTTTTGTCTGAGTCACCTACTCCAAGTCTGTCAACTTCATCAGGGCATTTCTCTGGATCTACTGAACCAAATCAAGTGTTCTATAGCTCATTGGAACCAGCTCAAAGTCTACTACAAGCATACAAAATTTCAAAGGATTCCATTCAGCCATTTGGGAGAAAATCGAGTCGAAGTGCACACTGGTACTTGTCTGCAGAGTTCCTGAAAAGTCGGGAGTGATTATATTTTTGCTAAACTTATTTCTCAGTGCATAGTTTATCAATTGAAGTGATTCCACTTATGATTGGTAGCTTACTAAGGTACATTAATACTCCCAAAAGGAATTGTGCCAATTTTAAGTGTGCTGGACACACTGAGTAAAAGTCTGAGCAGGTATCATTACAAGAATAGAAGGTTTTGCTTGATTTGTGAAGTACCAACTTATCTGTTTTGGTTTGATCATTACCCAAACCATTTCCAAAGTACATATAAGGTTTCTTTATGTCATTTGGAAGCTAAGCTAGTGTACTAAGCATATCTGAAAAGAAAAGAGGGTAGGTGTGAAGCAGGTTTTGCAGCACCAACTGATTTCCTGAGTGCATCCATCCATCACTCTCAACAGTGGTATCAGAGCAAAGAAGGTAAACATGGGTGATGGTTTCCCTTCCTTCATTGACAAATTGGACAGAAACAACTATCAGGCTTGGTCATTGAGAATGAAGACCTATCTACAAGGGAGAAGAGATGAGGTGCCCTCATTCAAGACTAGAGGACTACCTACAAAGGATGAGCATGAAAGACTTAACCAATGGTGTGCAAAGGATGCTTTGGCAAGGTCTTATCTCTTAAACTCTATATCTGACTTTCTTTTACCTCATGTAAGAAACTGTAAGACTTCCCAAGAGACTTGGGAAACCTTGTCAAACTATTTTTCTTCCAACACAAGGGCTAGGAAGAATCAATTATGGATAGAGTTCACAACACTTAGGAAGCAGCCCAAGCAATCAGTCTCAGATTATGTGACAAAGATCAAAGATGTGGCAGACCAACTAGCAAGCATTGGAGAGGAAATTGAAGAGGAGCAAATAGTCAGGCAAGTGACAAATGGACTCAAGGCAGATGATAAGTGGGAAAGTTTCACCACTGCAATGGACCTCTACATGGACATGCATACCCCTGATCTCACAACACTCATGGGCCAACTATTTACACATGAAGCAAAGTTCACCAAAGCTGGAGATCAATCAAAAGGTAATAACCCCTCTGCTCTCTTTACTGATAAGAAAGTTAAAGATAAAGGCAAGAAGAAACAGGATGAAGAAGGCTCTACCTCTCAAGCTAATTATGCAGGGAAAGGTAGGTCATCTAGAGGAAGAGGCAGAGGAGGTAAGTCAGGTAGGGGGAGACCCTACAACTCATCACCTTGCAACATCTGTGGGTTGTCCAATCATACCACAGATGAATGCTACAAGAACTACAAAAATCAGAGAGGAAGAGGCTACTCAAGAGGTGGATACTCTCAAGGAAGAGGCAGATTCAACCAACATCAAAGCTACAATGGGTACAACAACCAATACAACAACAATTACAACAACAACCACAATGGAAGCTACCAAGGTGGATTCAGAAATAGAAGAGACTACAACAACTATACAGAGGAGCAAGATGACTCCTTATTGATCATGAACGTGACCTCCAAGATAGGTACAAATGATGATCATTTATTTTACATTGACTCAGGATGTTCTAACCATGTAGCTGGCAATGTGGCATTACTTTCTGATTTGGAAGAGCCCAAGGGCAAACATCAGGTACAAACAGGTGATGACACTAAGCACTCTGTTGTCAAAATTGGAAATGTCAAGACATGTGATGGTAATCAGAACCTATTAAGCAGGGTACTCTATGTACCAACAATAACTAAGAATTTGATGAGTGTTGGTCAGATTGTGGAGAAAGGTTTGCAGGTCAGATTCACACAACATGGAGCATATGTGGAGGACCCAAAACAAGGATTCAGAAGGATAGCCAAAGGGGAGAAATCAGGTAGATTATTTACATTTGAGCTAGAAGATACAAAAAACATTGCTTTGTATAATTACAAGGATCAGACACTTTCAGAGTTAGAGATATGGCATAAAAGATTAGGGCACATAGGAGAGAGAACTCTTAAGCAAATGTGCAGGGATCAATGTGTGCTTGGGATACCTAATGTATCCAAGCAACACATGATTTATAAATGTGGATCATGTCAATTTGGTAAGTCTCACAGATTACCCTACTCAAGGAAAGGTTTCATGCATGAAGACTACCTAGACTTGGTACACACAGATGTTTGGGGACCTAGCAAGGACCCTTCCATTTCTGGTTCAAGGTATTATGTGTCCTTCATTGATGACTATAGCAGATGGACCATTTTATACTTTATGAAGCATAAAGATGAAGTGTTTAATTGTTTCAAGAGGTATCTTGCACTTCTTGAGAATCAAACAGGTAGAAGCTTGAAGAGGCTAAGGTCAGATGGTGGAGGAGAGTACTTCTCCAATGAGTTTGAAGATTTCTTGCAGGAAAGAGGCATCAAGAGGGAGATCACTACAAGGTACTCACCTGAACAAAATGGGGTAGCAGAAAGAAGAAATAGACTTATAGTGGAAACAGCTAGGTCTATGCTCAATGAAAAAAAGTTGCCAAATTACCTATGGGCAGAGAGTGTGTCCACTGCCACTTACCTCATCAATAGGTTGCCATCCAAATCACTTGATGGCATGACTCCATATGAAGCTTGGCATGGTAAGAGACCCTCTCTAGATCATTGCAAAATCTTTGGATGTATAGCATATGTGCATATTCCTTCACAGGTAAGAGGAAAGCTAGACCCAAAGGCAGAGAAATGTATCTTCATTGGTTATGATTTAAACCAAAAGGGATACAGATTCTACAACCCCACAAACAAAGGGTTCAAGGTAAGCAGAGATGTCATATTTGATGAAAATGACTCATGGTATGAGAATGAATGCAGGAAAGTGAGTTTACCCTATGACATGGAGGAAGATTTTCCAAAGCTTACCAAAGAAGAGCCAACTCAGCAAGAAGACTCAAGCTCAGATGATGATACCATAAACCTTGAAGAGTTCAAGGCTTGGAAATCCAAAGGAAAGATGAAGATGAAGCAATTGGAGGACAAGGCAGAAACTTCTACTCAAGCTATGAGAAGATCTCAGAGAGAGAAGAAGAAACCTATCAGATTTGGGTATGACACATCACTTGTAACTAAACATTCTGTATATCTTGCAAAAGACTTGTTGAATGAAGAACCAGGTACCTATGAAGAAGCAATTACAAAGCCAGAATGGAGAGAAGCCATGGATGAAGAGATAGAAGCCCTCCAAGAGAGTGATACTTGGGACTTGGTACCCAAGAAGGACACTATGAAGGTAATAGGATCCAGATGGATCTACAAATTGAAGAAGAATTCAGATGGAACAATTAACAGGTACAAAGCTAGGTTGGTAGCCAAGGGTTTTGCACAAACCTAAGGCATTGATTATGAGGAGACATTTTCTCCTGTGGCCAAGATGCCAACTATCAGAGTTTTGGTGAGTGTAGCTGCATCCAAGAATTGGAACATGTACCAATTGGATGTGAAGAATGCATTCCTAAATGGATGGATATCTGAAGAATTCTACATGTCACAACCACCTGGCTATGAAGATCCAAAAAAGGTACAGTATGTATGTAAATTGAAGAAGGCTCTGTATGGTTTGAAGCAGGCACCTAGAGCATGGAACTACAGATTGACCACCTACCTCCAAGACCAAGGATTTGTGATGAGCAAAGCAGACACTTCTCTATTCATAAAGAGAAGTAGTACAGAGGTAATTTACTTATGTGTTTATGTAGATGACATCATCATTACAGGTAATGATGTCAATGGGATTAGACACATCAAAGGACAGATGATGAAAGAATTCAAGATTAGTGATCTTGGATTACTAAAATATTTCCTAGGTCTTGAATTGATCTACACAAACTCAGGTATCTACATTACCCAAAAGAAGTATGTACAGGATATGGTCAAGAAGTTTGGTTTGCAGGATGCTAAGGTATCTACTACTCCAATGGAGGTTAACCAAAAGCTAAGTGCTCATGAAGGAGAAGAAATCAAAGACATTACAGGATACCAAAGTATGGTGGGTAGTTTGAACTATGCTACCTTGACAAGAATTGACATAGCATATGGAGTAAGTGTGCTTAGTCAATTCATGCACAAACCAAGGATACCTCACCTAGAGGCAGCAAAGAAGATCTTGAAGTATTTGAAGGGAACACAAAGTCATGGTTTGTATTTCCCTTATACATCAGATATTGACATTAAGGTTTACTCAGATGCAGATTGGGCAGGATGCAAGGATGATAGGAGGAGCACCTCAGGGTACATTTGTTTTGCAGGAGACAAGCCTATCTCTTGGTCAGCTAAGAAGCAACCTACAGTGGCATTATCATCCACTGAAGCAGAGTATAGAGGACTTGCAAATGCTACTCAAGAAGCTATCTGGTTGAAGCTTCTTTATACAGAGTTAGGACTACATACAAGACCACCTATTATCTTTGGAGACAATACTAGCTCTCTTCATCTTGCAGCAAACCCAATTTATCATGCCAGAACAAAGCACATAGAGGTTCATTACCACTATGTGAGAGAGAAATTGCTAAGTAAAGAGATTCAATTGACATATGTTTCTACTAATATGCAATGTGCAGATTTACTTACCAAGGCATTGGATGGAAACAAGCTAGGTAGATTCAAATCTATGATTGGATTGCAGGAAGTAATTGAAGAATGAAGAAGAAGACTTAAACCAAAGTGTTTGGCTTGAGGGGGAGCTGTTGGTGCAAGACAAGCCTACACACATTGGCTTGGACCCTTGGACTTATGGAAGATTAGCATGGACAAAGGATTATCTAGGCTTCACCTTAAGGAAGACTCATGGGAACATATGCTTATGTGTTCATACTCTTTTACCACTTGTAAAAGTCTAAGTGACTTATCATTTGTTTGTAATCACTTTAAGTCATCCACCTAACATTAGAGTCGTGGAAATTTGATTGATGAGATAGAGAGAATATCTCCCTACTTTTAGAGGAGAGATTCAAGGGAGCCTAAGTTTGAATTTCAAATTCAAATGAAGATCAAACTCCTATAAAGGATGTAGTGAAAAGTCGCGGGTAACTCTCTCACTTCAGCTCACTCCCCGAGGCAAAATCTCATTGTAACTCATTGTGTGTGAAGGCTACTCTATTTCCAACACCACAATACCTCATTTAGCTGTGCTTAGCAAGCTAATGAGATTGTACAAACACATATATCAATAGAAGTATACATTCATCATCTCTGTTTTGTCTGAGTCACCTACTCCAAGTCTGTCAACTTCATCAGGGCATTTCTCTGGATCTACTGAACCAAATCAAGTGTTCTATAGCTCATTGGAACCAGCTCAAAGTCTACTACAAGCATACAAAATTTCAAAGGATTCCATTCAGCCATTTGGGAGAAAATCGAGTCGAAGTGCACACTGGTACTTGTTTGCAGAGTTCCTGAAAAGTCGGGAGTGATTATATTTTTGCTAAACTTATTTCTCAGTGCATAGTTTATCAATTGAAGTGATTCCACTTATGATTGGTAGCTTACTAAGGTACATTAATACTCCCAAAAGGAATTGTGCCAATTTTAAGTGTGCTGGACACACTGAGTAAAAGTCTGAGCAGGTATCATTACAAGAATAGAAGGTTTTGCTTGATTTGTGAAGTACCAACTTATCTGTTTTGGTTTGATCATTACCCAAACCATTTCCAAAGTACATATAAGGTTTCTTTATGTCATTTGGAAGCTAAGCTAGTGTACTAAGCATATCTGAAAAGAAAAGAGGGCAGGTGTGAAGCAGGTTTTGTAGCACCAACTGATTTCCTGAGTGCATCCATCCATCACTCTCAACATCTGTTAGGACAATTTACATTGGAATGTCCATTATTATTACATATTGTACACCAAACTTGTCTTCGTATGTCCTGGGTAGTCCGCAAGTCTTCAAGCTCACGCCTAAGTTGAGACACTTCATCCATATTATGAGTTGAGAGTGGCGGTATGACCTTCTCTTCTTGGCGACTTTGCTGCATCTTTAAGGCTTCCAACTCCTTCCTGAGTTGCCCAATCGGATCCAAATCGGATGCATAGTTTGGTTGAGACTCTACTTCAAAATGTATTCTAGCCTCCTCAATTCGTGATGCAGTTGCCACAAAATCATCAAGTGTTGCATCCAGTCTGAGGGATTCCCGAAGCTTTTGTTGAGATGACTTAGGCAGAGCCTTCTCAATCCATTTTTTTGACTAAAAAATCACCTGGAGCATGAGGCAAACGAGAAACAAGTGCTTTAGTTCTTGTGTGTAATTCATGGAAGGATTCACCTGCTCGTAATTTTAGGTTCTCTAGCTGGTCTAGAGCTCGTTCTGAGGAGTCGCTTGGTCGAAATGTCCGCGAGAATGCCGCTTTTAGTGCCTCCCACGTAGTGAAGTGCCCATCAGCATACTGGCTATACCATTTGTCCACAAGGCCTTCCAATGTAGATGGAAAGAGCACCAACATTGCATCCTCCCGGTTCTGTAATCCTCTTCCACGGCATAATGAGACGAATCTCCTCACGTGGTCATTTGCATCTTCATAGGCCAATCCTTTAAATGTAGGAAACTTGATGTTCAACCTAGAGAGTAAATGGGAAAGATCCTCCATTGGTGCCGGCGCTTCTTCTGAAGTATCTGAGGAAAAATCCAAGGTTCTCCTATGCTTCTCTTTTGATAATGGTGTTACTCCCAAATCAATGGATAGATTCAAGGATGGTGGAGGAGAGGTAGGCTCACAGGTTGTGGTTATTTCTAACTTGTTGAGACGCTTCCGTTCACGATGAGACTCCTTGTCCGCCCGTGTATGGGTCATGTACCTATTCGCAAATACAATAGGGCGACAATCCTCTCACAGAAATACAAAGGTCCCACCGGGCGTGCCAAACTGTAGAGGAGGTACTGGGGTATCCACTTTTTAACAAAAGTAGAGGATGAGAACTAAACACATCCAGTACATCACCTACTCAAGGGGGGTTCTCTTTAGGGAAATATACCCTTTAACATTTCTGTGAACAGGTAGATAACACGGATTGCACCGACTGGTACATACTTCAGAAAATATGAATAACAATTGGCCAAGGAAGAACATACACGTCTTGATTTGATTCAGATGATTACAAGATTTGACAAGAAAATGCTCAAAAACTAATGCTCAGAGCTTCGTGGTACTCTATGCAGATAAATACAGATCAATACAAACGATGAAGGAATTGCTCAAGAGAGTAGAGCTTAACACCAATAGTGTCTTACAGAAAAGAAAGAAAATCCAAGACACTCTCTTACACTATAGTGCTCATAGCCCTCCACTGAGAAGCCTACCCTCTGTATCCATACAGAGTAGCCCCTACAATAGGCTTGAAACCACCAAGTGCAAGAGAGAACTTCTGCACGTATACACGCGTCAAAGTAACTCCCAAAATGTACCAAAAGTGTGTACCCAAATGAGCACAAATCCCTTGTTTTATAGGCCTCAATAGGCCAAGAGAGCCTTGCCGAATCTTCACGTCCAAAGTTCACGCGTCGGTTAACCACCCAAAATTGGAGGGGTAAGTCAATTATTCCCTTGATTTGAATAGGATCCCCAAAGATAGGTAGTCGCCGCGAGTGGTTGGTGGCAAATGGCAAGAATCTTTTCTTCACTTCTACTTTTTACACTGCACACTTTTATCCCATACTTTTTCCCTCTTTGAGGACTTGTTTAGAGCGTGATTTTTTCACCTTCCAGCTGTTCCTCAGATTGTTTTAGAACCATACCTTCTTATCCAGCCCTATCTTCTCTTAGCAGTAATCGAATATGAAGACTGCTTCTCCAATTGCCTTGTTTTGTAGTGGGGTTGGGGTTGGGGTTGAGTGGAGTGGGGTTGAGTGGGGGCGGGGATGAGGGTGAGGCGCTAGGGGTTGGGGTTGAGTGGAGTTGGGGGGGGCTAGGATGGGTTTGAGAGGGGTTGAGAGGGGGTGGGTTGCGTGGGGTTGAGAGGGGTTGAGAGAGGGTGGGTTGCGTGGGGTTGAGAGGGGTTGAGAGGTGTTGAGAGGGGGTGGGTTGCGTGGGGTGGGGTTGAGGGGGTTTGAGTGGGGTTGAGTGGGGTTGAGAGGGGGCGCATGGGGTGGGGTTGAGGGGGGTTGAGTGGGGTTGAGAGGGGTTGCATGGGGTGGGGTTGAGGGGGGTTGAGTGGGGTTGAGTGGGGTTGAGAGGGGGCGCATGGGGTGGGGTTGAGGGGGGTTGAGTGGGGTTGAGAGGGGTTGCGTGGGGTGGGGTTGAGGGGGGTTGAGTGGGGTTGAGTGGGGTTGAGAGGGGGCGCATGGGGTGGGGTTGAGGGGGGTTGAGTGGGGTTGAGTGGGGTTGAGAGGGGGCGCATGGGGTGGGGTTGAGGGGGGTTGGATGGGGTTGAGAGGGGTTGCGTGGGGTGGGGTTGAGGGGGGTTGAGTGGGGTTGAGTGGGGTTGAGAGGGGGCGCATGGGGTGGGGTTGAGGGGGGTTGAGTGGGGTTGAGTGGGGTTGAGAGGGGGCGCATGGGGTGGGGTTGAGGGGGGTTGAGTGGGGTTGAGAGGGGGCGCATGGGGTGGGGTTGAGGGGGGTTGAGTGGGGTTGAGAGGGGGCGCATGGGGTGGGGTTGAGGGGGGTTGAGTGGGGTTGAGAGGGGTTGCGTGGGGTGGGGTTGAGGGGGGTTGAGTGGGGTTGAGTGGGGTTGAGAGGGGGCGCATGGGTTGGGGTTGAGGGGGGTTGAGTGGGGTTGAGTGGGGTTGAGAGGGGGCGCATGGGGTGGGGTTGAGGGGGGTTGAGTGGGGTTGAGAGGGGGCGCATGGGGTGGGGTTGAGGGGGTTTGAGTGGGGTTGAGAGGGGGCGCATGGGGTGGGGTTTAGGGGGGTTGAGTGGGGTTGAGAGGGGGCGCATGGGGTGGGGTTGAGGGGGGTTGAGTGGGGTTGAGAGGGGGCGCATGGGGTGGGGTTGAGGGGGGTTGAGTGGGGTTGAGAGGGGTTGCGTGGGGTGGGGTGTAGGGGGGTTGAGTGGGGTTGAGTGGGGTTGAGAGGGGGCGCATGGGGTGGGGTTGAGGGGGGTTGAGAGGGGGCGCATGGGGTGGGGTTGAGGGGGGTTGGGTGGGGTTGAGAGGGGGCGCATGGGGTGGGGTTGAGGGGGGTTGAGTGGGGTTGAGAGGGGGCGCATGGGGTGGGGTTGAGGGGGGTTGAGTGGGGTTGAGTGGGGTTGAGAGGGGGCGCATGGGGTGGGGTTGAGGGGGGTTGAGTGGGGTTGAGAGGGGGCGCATGGGGTGGGGTTGAGGGGGGTTGAGTGGGGTTGAGAGGGGTTGCGTGGGGTGGGGTTGAGGGGGTTTGAGTGGGGTTGAGAGGGGCGCATGGGGTGGGGTTGAGGGGGGTTGAGTGGGGTTGAGAGGGGGCGCATGGGGTGGGTTTGAGGGGGGTTGAGTGGGGTTGAGAGGGGGCGCATGGGGTGGGGTTGAGTGGGGTTGAGAGGGGGCGCATGGGGTGGGGTTGAGGGGGGTTGAGTGGGGTTGAGAGGGGTTGCGTGGGGTGGGGTTGAGTGGGGTTCAAAAAGGAGGTAGTGATGCTCTGGCTGTTGATTCTCCCATCAATACGTGAAAGAAAGAGCCTGCCCGACCCAAGTCGAAGACAAAGCGAGAGAGGAAAAGAGAAGGAGTACTACAGTATGTATGCATGTATGTATGTATGCATATGCATGCATGCATGTATGCATATGCATGTATGCATGTATTTATGTGTGCATATGCATGCATGCATGTATGCATATGCATATCCCTCATGCATGCATATGCATACATGCATGCATGCATATGCATACATGCATGCATATGTATACATGAATGCATATGCATACATGCACGTATGCATATGCATTCATGTATACATATGCATGCATGTATGCATATGCATGCATGCATGTATGCATATGCATGCATGCATGTATGCATATGCATGTATGCATATGCATGTATGCATATGCATGTATCCATATGCATGCACGCATGTATGCATATGCATGCATGCATGTATGCATATGCATATCCCTCATGCATGCATGCATATGCATGCATGTATGCATATGCATGCATGCATGTATGCGTATGCATGTATCCATATGCATGCATGCATGTATGCATATGCATGCATGCATGTGTAGAGGAGGTACTGGGGTATCCGCTTTTAACAAAGTAGAGAATGAAAACTAAACACGTCCAGTACATCACCTACTCAAGGGGGGTTCTCTTTAGGGAAGTATACCCTTTAACATTTCTGTGAGCAGGTAGATAACACGGATTGCACAAAGTGGAATACTTCAGAAAATATGGACAACAATTGACCAAGGTAGACCATACACTTCTTGATTCGATTCAGATGATTACAAGATTTGTCAAGGAAATGCTCAAAAACTAATGCTGAGAGCTTCGTGGTACTCTATGTAGATAAATACAGATCAATACAAATGATGAAGGAATTACTCAAGAGAATAGAGCTTAACACCAATAGTGTCTCACGGAAAAGAAAGAAAATCCAAGACACTCTATTACACTATAGTGCTCATAGCCCTCCACTGAGAAGCCTACCCTCTGTATCCACACTACAGAGTACGTCCTACAATAGGCTTGAAACCACCAAGTGCAAGAGAGAACTTCTGCACGTATACACGCGTCAAAGTAACTCTGAAATGTACCCCAAAAAGTGTGTACCCAAAGGAGCTCAAATCCCTTGTTTTTATAGGCCTCAATAGGCCAAGAGAGCCTCACCGAATCTTCACGTCTACTGTTCACGCGCTGGTTGATCACCCAAAATTGGGGGGTAGGTCAGATATTCCACTTGATTTGAATTAGATCCACAAAAATAGGTAGTCGTCGTGAATGGTTGGCGGCTACACTTGTTTATCCACTTTTACTTTTACCTATTCACTTTTCCCTTTTCATCTGCCATCTGAGATTCCCATTTTGTGTTGTTTTATTTCCTCACTGATTTAATCCTGGGCAATTCAAATGAAATGCCTTGTACACTTTGGAACTGCAAAAGGAGATCGTCATGGGATGTAGATGTCTTTTCCAAGGCACCCATTTGAGTTCAAATTCAATCTTGCATGCTTTCCACGGCAATGAGGAACAAAACAGAGTCTAATGACACCAGAAATTCACCATCTATCTCTAAATGTAGATTGTTCAGTCACAAGCCTTCTCAGGCACTCTCCTTCCATTGCTTCCGTTGCTTTGTTTCTGAGAATGGCCTTCTGTTGAAGGGTTGGGATATCACTTGTTGGTTCAGCCATCCAATTATTTCAGGGACTCGATGAAGAGGATCTATTGCTCTAACAATTGGAGGATTTCCTGTGTGTGCAAGGTTGTGTGTGTGTGTGCCGGTGTGTGTGCGCATGTGTGGGGTGTGTGTGTGTGTGTGGAAGATGTGTGTATATGTATGATTGTGTATGTGTAGTGTGTGCGTGTGTGGGTGTGTGCGTGTGTGGGTGTGTGCGTGTGTGGGTGTGTGCGTGTATGTGTGTGGGTGTGTGAGGGGGAGGGTTGAGGGGGGTGAGGTGGTGGCTGCGGGGGAGGGGGAGGGAGAGGGAGAGGCTACGCGGGAGGGGGAAGGTGGGGCTCACGGGGGCAGAGGGGAGATGTGAGGGGCTTGCGGGGGAGAGGGCGGGGTGAGCGGGGGGGGTTGGCGGAGTTGGGCTGCGGGGGGGGGGGGGGGGGGGGGGGGGTTGGGTGATGTGAGGAGGGTGGGGGTGGGCAGAGGGAGAGGGTGGCGGGGGGGGGTTGGGTGAGGTGAGGAGGGCGGGGGTGGGCAGAGGGAGTGGGTGGCGGGGGGGGGGGGGGTTGGGTGAGGTGAGGAGGGCGGGGGTGGGCAGAGGGAGTGGGTGGCGGGGGGAGGGTTGGGTGAGGTGAGGAGGGCGGGGGTGGGCAGAGGGAGTGGGTGGCGGGGGGGGGGGGGGGGGGGGGGGGTTGGGTGAGGTGAGGAGGGTGGGGGTGGGCAAAGGGAGTGGGTGGCGGGGGGGGGGGGGGGGGGGTTGGGTGAGGTGAGGAGGGCGGGGGTGGGCAGAGGGAGTGGGTGGCGGGGGGGGGGGGGGGGGGGTTGGGTGAGGTGAGGAGGGCGGGGGTGGGCAGAGGGAGTGGGTGGCGGGGGGGGGGGGGTTTGGGTGAGGTGAGGAGGGCGGGGGTGGGCAGAGGGAGTGGGTGGCGGGGGGGGTTGGGTCAGGTGAGGAGGGCGGGGGTGGGCAGAGGGAGTGGGTGGCGGAGGGGGAAGGTCGCAAGGAGGAGGTGGAGGGACTGGGTGGGGGCAGTGGAGGGGTGTTGGGTGGGGGGAAAACGGCGGGGTGAGCGGGGGGGGGGGTTTGGGTGAGGTGAGGAGGGCGGGGGTGGGCAGAGGGAGTGGGTTGCGGGGGGGTTGGGTTAGGTGAGGAGGGCGGGGGTGGGCAGAGGGAGTGGGTGGCGGGGGGGGGGGGGGGGGTTGGGTGAGGTGAGGAGGGCGGGGGTGGGCAGAGGGAGTGGGTGGCGGGGGGGGGGGGGTTGGGTGAGGTGAGGAGGGCGGGGGTGGGCAGAGCGAGTGGATGGCGGGGGGGGGGGGTTGGGTGAGGTGAGGAGGGCGGGGGTGGGCAGAGGGAGTGGGTGGCGGAGGGGGAAGGTCGCAGGGAGGAGGTGGAGGGACTGGGCGGGGGCGGGCAGAGGGGAGTTGGGCAGGGGGAAAACGGCGGGGTGAGCGGGGGGGTTGGCGGAGTTGGGCTGCGGGGGCGGGGGGGGGGGGGTTTGGGTGAGGTGAGGAGGGCGGGGCTGGGCAGAGGGAGTGGGTGGCGGGGGGGGGGGGGGATTGGGTGAGGTGAGGAGGGCGGGGGTGGGCAGAGGGAGTGGGTGGCAGGGGGGGGTTGGGTGAGGTGAGGAGGGCGGGGGTGGGCAGAGGGAGTGGGTGGCGGGGGGGGGAGGGGTTGGGTGAGGTGAGGAGGGCGGGGGTGGGCAGAGGGAGTGGGTGGCGAGGGGGGGTTGGGTGAGGTGAGGAGGGCGGGGGTGGGCAGAGGGAGTGGGTGGCGGAGGGGGAAGGTCGCAGGGAGGAGGTGGAGGGACTGGGCGGGGGCAGGCAGAGGGGAGTTGGGCGGGGGGAAAACGGCGGGGTTAGCGAGGGGGGTTGGCGGAGTTGGGCTGCGGGAGGGTTCGGTGAGGGAGAGAGAGAGAGAGGGAGAGAGGGAGAGAGGGAGGGGGGGTTCACGCGGGGCAGCGGGGAGAGAGAGAGAGAGAGAGAGAGAGAGAGAGAGAGAGAGAGAGAGAGAGAGAGAGAGAGAGAGAGAGAGAGAGAGAGAGAGAGAGAGAGAGAGAGAGAGAGAGAGAGAGAGAGAGAGAGAGAGAAAGAGAGAGAGAGAGAGAGAGAGAGAGAGAGAGAGAGAGAGAGAGAGAGAGAGAGAGAGAGAGAGAGAGAGAGAGAGAGAGAGAGGGGATCTGCGGGCTGAGGGTGGGGGGTCTGCGGGTTGAGGTAGGGGGTGGAGGGATGCGGGGGTGAGGGTGGAGGAATGCAGGAGTGAGGGGGAGAGAGATAAAACTAATCAGCTGAAATGAAAGCAAAAAGCAACAATCTGCCCGGAATACTGAAAGCATCAACTGCCCAGACACAAATATGTCCAAGAAATGGAACGGACACTCCCTGAAGCTATAGCCCAAGGCATCTGAGAACTCTTCTCTCAATCTCTTTCTCTTCTATCTTCTTCGGATTTCATGCTCAGAGTGCCCGTGGGTTCTGCCCCCTGCTCACATGCCACAAAGAGAGAAAGGGAAAAGAGAAGGGGTACTACAGACCCCCACATCAAGCTTTGGCACCGTCCCTGGTGCAATTTCTCCCTTATTTTAATGAGATCTAGTTATTCTGAAAAGAAACATGGTATGTACAAGGGGTGGAATGCTTCCATTTTGACCTAATTGAGATACTTCTTTACCCTGGAGATATTGACCAGGGGAATCCTTTTACCCTGCAAATCTTCCAGATGCACTGCGCCATGTGGCAATACCTTGATTACCTTATAAGGTCCTATCCACTTGGGTGCCAATTTAGTTGAATTTGTTGGAACTTGATGCACTAAAACCATAGATCCTTCCTGAACTTTATTCAATCTCAGATACCTGTCATGCAATCTTTTGCACTCTTCTTGTGTTACTTGAAGTTTTTGCATTGCCCCTTCTCTGTATTCTTCTAATGCCACCAATCTCTGAATGGGGGGTTCAACTCCAATGGTTTTGATTCCTATTTCCTTTCTGATAATGAACTCAAATGGTGCCAATGCCTCTTTTCCATAAACTAAGCGAAATGGAGTTTCTCCTATGGTTCCCCTCTTCGTGGTTCTGAAAGCCCAAATTGCACCAATTAGTGCTAGTCGCCAAGAGCTTTGATGATCAAAAGATAATTTGCGAAGTATTCCAATCAAAATCTTATTGGAACTCTCTGCTTGGCCATTTGCCCTTGGGTAATAGGCACAAGATTTTTTATGGAAGATTTTGTACCTGTCAAATATAAACTGGAGCAATTGATTTACAAAATGTGTGCCCCTATCACTAGTAATTTCCAGTGGGCAACCAAATCTTGAGAAACTACGTTTATACATAAATTTAGCTACTGTTAAAGCCGTGCAGTCCATAGTAGCTTTAGCCTCTATCCATTTAGTGGCATAGCATGTGGCCATCAAAATATACTTTTTACCTCCTGGTTGCCCAGTTGGGCTAATCGGCCCTATGAAATCAAGAGCCCATCGTTCAAATGGAAGCCATCCTGTAGATATGACCAATGGTTGGAAATTCAATCTGGTTGGCGCGGGAGCACATCTCTGGCAGATGTGGCATTCTTTAGAAAACTTGATTGCATCCTTGAAAATATGAGGCCACCATAAACCTTTGTGGATGATTCTATGAGCCAATTCTTCCCCCCTTAGATGTCGTTCACCATGTGCAGCCTCTAGCAGAAGATTTACCTCCTCTGGATAGACACACTTTCTCAATATATTATCCTGACAGTATTTATATAAATTTCCATTTATAAGAGAATATGCTTTGGTTTTCAAGAGCAATCTTTTGTCAAGTGTTCTGGGATCTTTCCATTAGTAAGAACATGGAGAATTTCATCATACCAATCAGTCCGAATTGCTACTAGAAAAAGATCGCTATCCACCAATTCATCATTAATACATGTTGCCTTTTTGCTCATTGCCGTCCTGGACACTTGATCTGCCATGTAGTGCTCTTTTCCTGGCTTAATATGAATATCAAAATTAAATTCTTGAAATAGGAGTAACCATCTCCAGATCCTTCGAGCTACTCTAGGCTTGTTTATCAAATACTTTAAGGGCTGATGATCAGAAATAACAATGAAATGTACACCAAGGAGATAATGTCGGAATTTCTGAAGGGCAAATACGATAGCCAAACCTTCTCTTTCCGTTGTACTGTAATTTCTTTGAGCTTGGTTGAGTAATCTGCTTGCATAAGAGATAGGTCTATCCACTTTGTGAGATGATGGTTGAGCTAGAACTGCACCAACAGCACGAAGACTAGCATCTCTATGCACATGAAATTCCAATGACTAATTAGGAACACTTAAAAGTGGAGCAATACATAGCCTCAACATTAGTTCACAAAATGCTTTGTCAGCTTCAGCACTCCATGAGAAAGGGATCTTTTTGCTGGTAAGCCTTGACAAGGGCTTAGCAATTTCCGAATACATCCTAATGAATCTTCTGTGATACCCTGCATGGCCCAAGAAACTTTGCACTTCCTTTGGGCTTTGTGGAATTGGCATGGAAAGAATAGCTGTAACCTTTGCAGGGTCAACAGTTATACCTTCAGCAGATACTATGTGACCAAGAAGAGTGCCCTTAGTGACCAAAAGGTGACATTTATCAGGATTCAATTTCAAACCTATTTTGAGACATTGCTCAAAAATTTCTTATAGATTTTCCAAATGGTCATGGAAATCTTCAACTGCTGCCCTTCTATCTGTACCTGAAAATACTGAAAAGTCATCCATGAAAATGCGTAGAAAGGTTGTTAACCATTTGCCCAATATCAGATACATCGTTCTATTAAATGAAGCCGGTGCATTCTTCAAACCAAAAGCCATTCGAGTATAGACATAAGTGCCCCAGGGAGTGACAAAGGTTGTTTTGTCCCTATCATCAGGATGGATCACTATCTGTTTGTAGCCACTAAAACCATCCAAGAAACTATACAAAGTGTGACCAGCTACTTCTTCAAGTACTTGCTCTGTGAAGGGCTAAGGAAATCCATCTTGAATAGTTACTTTATTCAAAGCACGGAAATCAACACATACTCTTATTTTTCCACTATTTTTCTTGGGCACAATAACCATAGAAGAAAGCCACCTGGAATGTTCTACTGGCACAATTATAGCAGCTCCTTCTAGCTTTGTAATTTCTGCTTTTACAGCCTCTGCATATTTCGGATTGAGTCGATATGGTCTACTTCTTATTGGCGCGGCTCCCTCAACTAAGGGTATCCGATGTAACCCAAGCTCTTCTGGTATCCCCGTTAGATCCTTGTAGGACCATGCAAAGACACTTTTGTAAGTAAAAAGCAAAGAAGTTACCTTCTGTAGCAAAGGAGGATAATGCCACAACCAGGATGCCAAATGGACCATTTGAGGGTTCTCTTCATCCCCTAAATCTACTTCTTGAACCAATGTTTCAGGACTGGTTTTTCTTGAGAAATCATCTCCACTATATGCAGGAGTGGATTTTAATTTATATTCTGCAACATGTTCTTCCATCCATCCTTGAGGTATATCTGAAAAAGGAAGATCTTCTCTGCCCTTAGGTTCAAAATATTCTACCTCTGATACTTTTATTTGGGTTGCTTCCTCAAGGCTTGTGCTTTCCTGCAATTGCTCATTCTCCAACACCTTGTGGTCTTCATTGCCCTTTCCTGTAATTTCTTCTTCAATTTCATTGATCTCCACTGTGCAACACTCTGCACTTCCCATCATCCAATTTAACAATGTATCCTCTTCTTGGGGTAGAGAGGGCATTACCTGAGTGTCAACAATAGTTTTTCCTGAGTCGAATCCTTCTTCCAAATGTAGTTGCAGTTGGCTATTGGTATTTGTTGAAATCCATAGTTTATTTTTTCCCCAATCTTGCAAAGCTTATGCTTGTCTCAGCCAAGGTCTCCCCAGGAGTAGAGGGTAAGAAGTCTCCTGTGGAAGTGCAATAACAACAAAATCTAGAACAAAATGGCAGCCCTGTACTACCATCTGTACCTTCTCAATAATGCCCAGTGGCGCAACCCGATGTTGATCTGCCAATGTAACCGTGAATGGTGCCAACTTGGTGGGGTTCAATTTCAGCTTCTTCATTGTAAAATCTGGCATTAAATTGATACCAGAGCCTCCATCTATGATCACACCTGTGAGAGCTTCATCCTTTATACAAATAGATAATCTTGAGCTTTGGTAGTCTGCTAAGGGTGCAGGGGGAAAATCAACCATGAAACCATCTATACTAGGTGATTGGACCAAGTGAGCAGAGTGTATAATCTTCAGTAAGTCACTTCTTATTTTTGAATCCATCCTTATAAGTTCATATAGACTAACCTTGTGATGAATACCTTTCAAGATCTGTTCAATGTTTACCTCGTGAGTGTTTTCTTGCAGACTTGTTGGTTGGCCCTTTAGAGAAGTAGTCATCTTATTATAAGCTCCTTCAATTTCTTCTTGGTCCTTCCATCCAGACTCCTTTTCTTCCTCTTTATCCTGAAATCCTTGTTGTTCATCTCTCTGGGTTGCAGCTGCTTGCCTAGCTCTAGTCATCATGGGCATTGCAGAGGATGAAACAGCATAAGTCTGGGTGGTTTTTCCTTCATCATGTGGAGAGACTGCAATCATGTGAATTGGAGCAGGACGACCTCTTGGGCAATCTTTGGTATAATGATCCTTGGCCTCTAGACAATGTTGACAAGGAGGTGCATCTTCTGGGAGGGAACACCTATTTTGCATGTGGCCATATTCACCACAACGATAGCACATCAAGGGTCTATTATATCTAGGCTTTGCAGGCCTATTCTCCTCTCTATTAGATGTATTAGAAGTACTAGCATAGTATGAATCCAAAGTTTGAGGGTTACCTCTCTGCTGTGTACCCTTGAGGTAATAGCAATCTCTGGCTTCATGACCGTCTTTTCCACAAAATTGACAGCTTACCTTATTAGGGCAATTAGCATTGGAATGTCCATTGTTGTTATAGATCGTGCACCAAATTTGTCTCCTTATATCTTGTGTGGTCTTCAAATCTTCTAACTCACGGCGAAGTTGGGCTACTTCATCATCCGTGCGTCGCAGTGGTGGCAAGACCTTCTCTTCTTGTTGATTTTGTTGCATTTTTAATGCTTCCAGTTCCCTCCTTAGTTGCTCAATAGGATCCAAATCTGCATCATACTTTTGTTGTGTATCCCCTTCAAAATGTTGCCTTGCTTCTTCAATGCGTGATGCCGCTGCAACAAAATCATTGAGGGTCGCATCCAATCTAAGAGATTCACGAAGCTTCTGCTGAGATGACCTGGGCAGAGCCTTTTCTATCCACTTTTTAACCAAAAAGTCACCTGGAGCATGTGGTAGACGTGCAACAAGTGCTTTTGTTCTAGTGTGAAGTTCATGAAAAGATTCACCTGATCTTAGCTTCAAATTCTCTAGCTGATCCAGAGCTCTTTCTGAGGAATCACTTGGTCGAAATGTCTGTGAGAATGCTGCCTTCAGAGCCTCCCATGTAGTGAAATGGCCATCTGCATATTGACTATACCATTTATCTGCAAGACCCTCCAATGTGGATGGAAAAAGTGCCAACATTGCATCTTCTCTATTCTGCA
>CM035418.1:174295894-174348394 GCA_020310875.1 Ceratopteris richardii
TGATTCCAAGGCAATGCAGCTTTCCCAAATTTGTCGAGGGGTATACCAACGCCAACAGCTGCCCGTCGGTACACTGACCGTCGGTATTCCCTCGATATGTTGTAGTGTACATATACATATGCATTCATGTATAATATACATTGTATAATATACATATACATTGTATAATATACATATACATATATTCATGTATACATATACATATATTCATGTATACATATACATATACAAAAATATAAAGTAGGTATACATATGCATGCATGTATGTATGCATACATGTATACATATACATATGCATATGCTTGCTTGTATACATACTTGTACATATACATATGCATATGCATGTATTCATATGCATGCATGTATTCATATGCATGCATGTATGCATATGCATTCATGTATGCATATGCATGCATGCATGTATGTATATGCATTCATGTATGCATATGCATGCATGCATGTATGCATATGCATGCATGTATGCATATGCATGCATATATGCATGCATGTATGCATATGCATGCATGCATGTATGTATATGCATTCATGTATGCATATGCATTCATGTATGCATATGCATTCATGTATGCATATGCATGCATGTATGCATATGCATGCATCTATGCATGCATGCATGCATGCATGCATGTATGCATGCATGTATGCATGCATATATGCATATGTATGCATGCATATATGCATCTGCATGCATGCATGTATGTATGCATATGCATGCATGCATGCATGCATGTATGTATGCATATGCATGCATGCATGCATGCATGTATGCATACACATGCATGCATGTATGCATGTATGTATGCATAAACATTCATGTATGCATATGCATGCATGCATGTATGTATATGCATGCATGTATATATATATATATATATATATATATATATATATATATATATATATATATATATATATATATATATATATATATATATATATATATATATATATATATATATGCATTCATGTATGTATATGCATGCATGCATGCATGTATGTATATGCATTCATGTATGTATATGCATGCATCATGTATGTATATGCATTCATGTATGCATATGCATTCATGTATGCATATGAATGCATGCATGTATGCATATGCATGCATGCATGCATGTAGACATATGCATGCATGTATGCATGCATATATGCATATGCATGCATGTATGCATATGCATTCATGTATGCATATGCATTCATGTATGCATATGCATGCATGCATGTATGTATATGCATTCATGTATGTATATGCATGCATGCATGTATGTATATGCATTCATGCATGTATGTATATGCATTCATGTATGTATATGCATGCATGTATGTATATGCATGCATGCATGTATGTATATGCATGCATGCATGTATGTATATGCATTCATGTATATGCATGTATGTATGCATATGCATGCATGTATGCATATGCATGCATGCATGTATGTATATGCATTCATGTATGCATATGCACTCATGTATGCATATACATTCATGTATGCATATGCATTCATGTATGCATATGCATGCATGCATGTATGCATATGCATGCATGTATGCATATGCATGCATGTATGCATGCATATATGCATATGCATATGTATGTATGCATATGCATGCATGTATGCATATGCATGCATGCATATGCATGCATGTATGTATGCATATGAATGCATGTATGCATATGCACTCATGTATGCATATGCATGCATGTATGCATATGCATGTATCCATATGCATGCATGCATGTATGTATGTATGCATATGCATGCATGTATGTATACATATGCATATGCATGCATGTATGTATACATATGCATATGCATGCGTGTATGTATACATATGCATGCATGTATTCATATGCATGCATGTATGCATGCATGCATATGCATGCATGTATGTATGCATATGCATGCATGCATGTATGTATGCATATGCATGCATGCATGTATGCATATGCATGCATGCATGTATGCATATGCATGTATGTATGCATATGCATATCCCTCTCTCTCTCTCAAACAAAAAGAAAGAGAGAAGATCGATGTTAGAAAACAAAAATATAAAGAAAGATAAAAGATTGATATATGTCTTACTTAAATTGATGTAATTTTTGAATTAAGGTTGTCAAAATCCACTTGAAGTTCTCCGTCGTTGAATTTCCAAAGATTTGATCTCAAAAATCTCCTGCAAAACTAAAGAGAGAAGATATTAGAAAAGCAAAAACATAAAGAAAAAAAATCAGAGTGATACAATATGTGCGATTACTTACCAAAGGGTCACATCTATGAAAATAGAGGTGTGGTTAGAGAGAGAGAGAGAGAGGGAAGGAGAGGGAAAGAGAGAGAATTGTTTGAATCACGGTCGGCAAAATCTACTTGAAGTTCTTTTTCGTCGAATTTCCAAAGATTTGATGTCAAAATCTCTTGCAAAACCAAACAAAGAACATATTAGTAAAGGAAAAACATAGAAAAAGAAAAAAGAGTTTTACAATATGTGCGATCTACTTACCAAAACTTCAGATCTAACAAGATAGAGGTCTGTTGAGAGAGAGAGAGAGAAGGAGGGAGAGAGAGTGAGAGAGAGAGAGGGAGAGAGAGAGAGAGATAGTGAGAGAGAGAGAGGGAGAGAGAGAGAGAGAGAGAGAGAGGGAAGGGAGAGAGAGAGAGAGAAAGAGGGAGAGAGAGAGAGAGAAGGGAGGGAGAGAGAGAGAAGGGAGGGAGAGAGAGAGAGAGAGAGAGCAAGACAAACAGAGAGAGAACAGGACAAACAGAGAGGCACGCGCAAACCCGAAAGGAGAAGCTCCAGATTCAAAACGCTTAGAATGACGAATTTCGGGTTCAGGCTCGGTTAAAAAGAGAGCGTCGGTAGTTACAGAAGAATACCAACACGTATATCGATGCTTATACCCACGCTCATATCGATGCTGTCTTTCCGAGGCAAAACAGCTTTCCCAAATTCTCCGAGGGGTATACCGACGCCGATAGCTGATCGTCGGTACACTGACCGTCGGTATTCCCTCAATATGTTGTAGTGAACTATATGTATTAATGGACATAGATTACATTGACATTGGTGATGAATGATTGCACAATGTGAGGGCAATGATAGAGCTATGGTGTGAGCTGAATATAAACTTAGAACTCCTCTAAATATCTCTTCAAATCAGACAACACATACATTGTCATCGGGTTTCATGGAAAGGAGGTAGAAATGATGTGCTCATAGAAGTTGAGAATGAATTTTACTTGGGCATTGAGACTTTTGGAATGACAATAGAGCTAAGTCCTCATAAATTCTATGGGTTATGGATATTTACCTCATGATACTGACTTATGAGCATTTCCATGATTAACTTCTATCGCTTTACTCAGGAAAAATCAAGTATGTATGAAAGGGTACTGTTTATCAAAATCCTTAGCTTTAAGTCCGTTCTTTGCATGTAAAAAAAGAAGATCAATAATTGTTCTAATATTCTTGCAAATTTATGTACACACGATAGGCAACTTCAAATATCTAAGATTTGGTGTTATTTAGATCCTCAATTCTCTTGCTGATCTATCAATCACTGTACATGGAAAGAAGTTTGTATAGGAGTATGAAGTAACTCGCAAACGAGTTTTTCTTTTGGTACCAAGTATTCAACCTACATTAACATTAAGTGCAAAACTGCTCTTCACAAGCAGACAAAGGTTTTCCCGTATTATCATCTTAGATGCAGGTATCCAAACGTCAAATTTATTCTAATCCAAATACTCAAGGAAAATTCAGCCATATGAACTATGTAAAGTCATCCAGAAGAGACTATGAGTGTAGTGTCATAACATTTAGAGCGTGAGAAATCCCTTTACACATGTCATAGGCCATGGCTTTAGTAAAAAACTCACTAAGATGATTTCGAATAAATATCAATATAAATAAATATCAATGGCGTGTTATCAAAGGCTATCAGATTAAAACCATCCATAAGGCAAGGATGCCCACTTGCCATTCTAGTATTCGTTATTCAACCGTCTCGTGGAACATCACATGGATATGGGCCATAATAAAGGTCTCTCTTTACCTCTTAACCATGGTTAACTGATCATGAGACTCTTTGTAGATGACATGAATGCATTTGTGCCAAACACTCCAATCACCATTGAAACCCTTTGGCGGTGCCTTGAAACTTTCTCTAAGGCATCTGGTTCCAAACTCAACCACTTTAAAACCACTTTTTCAGCCATCATTGGACCCTACCACAACTGTTGGTTGAGCATGGTTGCCAAATTATCCACGGGGGTCAAGTCTTTCACCTACTCACGATTCTAATGGGCTTTAGTGTCTCGATAAAGGAGCAATGGTATTGGGTCCTTTGCAAACTTGACAACAATTTAGCATATTGGAATGGCTGGCAAATCAACCTCATAGGCTGTGGCATGGTAATTAATACCTTCCTCATCTCCTTGACCATTGAATTTCTCTCCTGCTTGAGACGAAAAGATCAAGAGCTTAGCAAACCGGAAAGAATATGCCAAAACTTTCTTTGGATAGGGGACCACAACAGAAGAGGGATTCTCAAAATTAAATGGTCTACTTGTATCGTCCAAAATGATTAAGGGGTTTCGAGAATTATATTTGATATTGAGGGCATGCCAGACATTATGACGAAAAAATGGATCACGAGGGCTTGGTGCAACTCTGAGAAATCCTAGGCCAAGCTCATTTTAAGGCACAAGAACATGATTATGTTGGTGGTCGTGGCTAGTGGGAAGGGCTTGGACCTCCTTACACTTTTATTCTCTCCGATTCTACTTTCCCAAAGGATGCAGTCTTGTGTGCTCCCTATGGAAGAGAAGTTCAAACAACTAGTCAGAGTTAGAGAAGATTGGAAATGGACCGCCATTATTAGACAAAATTAGTCAATATGGTTTTTGATATCGCACGTCAGAGGTGCGGCCTCTTGGGACCTCCAAAATTCTAAGAGGCTCTAGAACAATGGTTTCAAACAATAGATACACCTCTCAAGACACATAACTAGCTTGTGAATCAGATTTGAGAACATAGACCTAAAAATAAGAATTTATTACGTAGAATGGACTCTCCATAGTGGATGCATAGCTTGAAACATTCAAAAACCCAACTCCTCATTGGGCATGATCCGCCATGCTATGAGGGTCTAATGTGGCATAATGGCAATGGCCTCTACAAAATTCCTAGAATCAAGGTGAACACAGACTACCATATCACGCTTAACAGGAAGTGGCGCCTGACTTGGTCAAGGTTGCAATGGGATCTAAGTTCATGTCAATCTAGCATCCCCTCATCGAGATCAAAAAATTGGTTCTCATGTGTCAAATTCTCCAATGAGGTTTCTAGGCCAATGTGAAGGATAAAAAAAATTCTGGTGCTCCATTGTGGTGAAAGTGATGCTACCATAGCATAGAGGATGTGGGTCATATCTTCTTCACTTACCCCAAACCTCTCCTGCTCCAGCGGACCGTTGGGAATATCTTGAGGATAGAGGCTCAAATCGCCTGAAAGAAAGCGTTGCTTGGTGGAGGGATCGGCTCCTCTATGACCCTATGGAATGCCATAAGAGGAGAAACCCTCTGGAAGATTTGGAGGTAGCGGTGCACCAACAATTTTGACACTAGTACCATTCACTTGTAACTCATTCTTTCTTCCTATTTAATTAAAGTCTAAGAGAGTAGGCCAACCCAAACCTTCCTTTTTATTAAAAAAAAAAAGGAGACAAAGCACCATCTAAAGGTTATGTATTTTACAAGCTATTTAGAATATTGTCTTATAGTACAAAAACTATTCCAAAATGATTTCAAACCCAAATCATGCTCAATGAAAACAAAAACAATCAAAAAATTAAAAAAATAGAAAATGAAGGTCCCATTAAAATCTATGAATACTCTAATAACACGAATGAAGACTACATTGAATTCTACCAAACATCCTTTTTTTCCATAAGTGGAAGTTCAACAACAACCTACTCTCCTAGACTCTAATGAATAGATGAAACAACTACACAAGAGAATGGTCTTCGTACCCATGGGACCCCTCGAATCCCACAAAGGAGGGGTTTCATCGCTAGAGTGCTTTACAAAGAAGGTTAATCATCCTTCCCTCCCCTTCATGTGGGGCCCATTTGCTCTTGATCTTGTTGTTCTCAAGCAAAAATTCTCTATGATGTCTAAAAGGTGAGGCTTTCTTAGAGTTGAAAATTCTTTTCCCTCAAGGGAATATGTATTATTCTATCGACCATTGTTTAGAATAGCTTACAAAATTGGGCGCACACCTCTCTTTCTAGATCTTCCATAGGGTATTGCCTCTAAACGCACTCCACAATGATGAGCAACACCTGATCGCTTCTTCTAGCAAAGCTTGTTTTCGATTGATTCTTCCTTGTAGTAGCATGCTTTTCTCAAGGTTCCACTAGACTGACTTTGACTTGAGGCATGAAAAAAAGAGGTCTCCCAAGTGCTCATTGCCATGTGGGCATCGTTTGCACCTTGGGGTGTGCAAATTTTGCTAGCCTTTACATTGGTCCAAATTTCCCAGTGGAGAATTTGCCACATAACCATCAACCTTTTTATTTCGATGAGGGGATTCCAAATGGATTGGAATTTAAAGTCCCATCACAAGACTAACCAATCAAGGCACCACTTACTATTAAGGGTGACATGGAAATCCAGAATCTTCTTGAATCGCAATGTTCTTTCAATGCTATTGCCATTGTCTCATCTAAGACGCTCATGGAGAGGAGGGCCCTGACTAATGAGGAGACGAGTCTTCGAGCGAATCTTCTCTCCAATAGGATTCATTCTTCATAGTTCACTCTCACATCCTGCTTGATGTCCTCAAATCTAATTCACTCGCAAGTATCTTGGTTCCAAATGTCTTTCCAAAAACGAGAACCTTTCTTCCATAGCTTTCAAGATTTTTGGAGGTTCCAAGACTCCACACCTCTGATGCCCTTGATAGGGAACTATATTGAATCATTTTGTCTTCAAGCGGCTGCCCACCTCCAATCATGTGATCTTGAAAAATTCTTTGACCTTGTTCCAACTCTTCCATAGAGATCAAACCAAGTTGCAGCCTTTAGGATACATTGGAAAAGGTGAGAATAGAGCTAGCTTGTTTTCCATTTCTTCATTGTCAAGAATGCCCAAGCCACCTTGATCTTTATGGCTACTACAAGTAGCCCATTTAATTTTGGGGATTCCCCTTGTGTTGGGGTCACGCTTCCACAAAACGTTTTGGCACATTCTTGCCAACTTGGAGATTTCTTGGTCCTTCGGTCTCCAACTAGGGAGAAAGTAAATAGTTGAAGAAATCAGGGATGTGTTAATTACCATGGCCTACCCTACCAAGTTGATCTATGGAGCTTTCGAGTATCTCAGCTTGTTTGATTGGTTTGCTTTCATATGAAGTGAATTTATCTTTGAGTTTGATGGATTTGTGAGTCGCTTCATCTAAATAGTGCAATACTTCCCCATTAGAAGTGTCAGATACATGCTTTGCATTAGTCATGCCTACTCTTCTCTAGAGACATTTCCATACCTACTAGATACTTCAACTCACCAACGTATCTCAAACTTTCAACTCTTGAAGCTTTTGATTTCTTTATGTCTTTGATACCATCTTGATCGATAATAACCTCATTACCATATATCGAGACTTATACCAAGGGACCTAATCTTCTTTGTTTTAATCCATGATTTGGAAATGATTTCTCCGGTATTTAATTCCAAGCTTGAGCGATTCTATTCAAGCTGCATAATGCCCAATCTTTAATTTCAAGATTGTGGAGCTTGCTTCAAGCTGCATAGTTCCTCCCTCAATGTACAAACGGGATCAATGAAGTTATAATAAACAAAACCAGGAGGTTTCTCCATGAATATGAATTCTCTCATGTCTCCATTTAGGAATGCATTATTCACGTTAAGATGATATAATGTCGATTTCTTGATGTAGCAAAAGTAATGATGGATCACTTTGTCTACCTATTTGTTGGGCTTATTGCTTTATGAAAACATAACAACGGCAGGTATCATATTATGTAGCTATATTGTGTCAAGATATGGACTAACAAAAAGTGCCCCACTTTGAAGCAACAAAGGTGATGCTATGATATTAGAGAGAAAAACCATAAATGAATGAAGGTTTATGTTATCTAGATGATGATAATGTCAAGGTTCAAGCATTCAGTAATGGGCTTTGGAGATGATCTTTGAAGTCCACTATAATTATGTGAGAGAAAATGTAGTAGGAAGTTAGTTACAAGTTCATCATAGACGTAAAATGATTCAAGAGACGAACATGCTTAACACAACATTAGATAGCAACTTGGAAACTCATCGCAAGTTGAAGCTTGAGGATGACTGCCGAAAACCAAGATCCAACTCATGGGCTCTACTCGATCGAATCAAATCACAAGGATAATGCGTTTTTTCTACACATCATCCTAAACTATCGTTCACAACTCCCACTAAGATTACAAGGGTTCTATGACATGACATGGAGGCAGTCTATGAGATAAATACCAAAAGCCATATGTTCTGCCCGCCGTTTAGAATGTGCGTGAAGACCATTAGGGTTCATTTGGAGATTTCTATAATCTGATCGTCGGTGATGTAAGTGCAAACATGGTATATGTTGGAGAAGCCTACATGATAATACCTTAGAGAGTGTTTGATATGACGATCCTATATCCTATGAGTGAGGTGTGTTCAAATGGGAGCAGAAAAGGAAAACAGTACCATAATGCAAGGTAATGTGCACGATAATGATAAAAATAATGGATTACGCAAGGATATGTGATAAAGCAGAACGGCAAACACTCATAATTGATTAGATCTTAGTGTGCATGTCACTATCTTTGTGTCATTCCGCATTCTCTTGTGTTTGATTGTTTCATTATAAGAGACTTGTAGCTGCTCTCTTTTCTTCTTTTTGACGTTTGGGATCGACGTATATGATCGCCTTAATGTTTCAATTTTTAAATCATTATTAACGATGTACAGATATACTTATATACATACATACACATATACATACATACACACACACACACACACATACATATATATATATATATATATATATATATATATATATATATATATATATATATATATATATACATATATATATATACATATATATATATATATATATATGTATATATATATATATATGTATACATATATATATATATACATATATATATATATATATGTATATATATATATGTATATATATATATATATATATATATATATATATATATATATATATATATATATATATATATATATATATATATATATATACATATATATATATACATATATATATATATATATGTATATATATATATATATGTATACATATATATATATATACATATATATATATATATATATGTATATATATATATGTATATATATATATATATATATATATATATATATATATATATATATATATATATATATATATATATATATATATATATATATATAATGACTAGTATAAACGGTAGACCATTCGGTAAAAAATCAATACTATATGTGGAAAAGCTAAAGAAATCTGTTAAACGTATTAAGTGAACATATGATCTTAACCTAGCTGATTAGCTGTTAACAAGTCATCAGCCTAGAGAAACCAACATGATAACAAAAGAGAAACATGCACTAACTGACTACGGTTATCGTAAGTTACAACGATACATAGTCCAAGTCATGTTCTGTGTCAAGGAACTGATTGATGGACTATCCATGTGCACTTGCTAAGGAAAAGAACGACAAGCATTTGTCCGAAATAGAGATGAGATACAGGGACCTGTCATTGCGTGAGTGTAGAATCGAGAGTCGCATCTCCCTTAGCATGCTTGTTATATTCTCTCTCTCCATATGAAAAACAATTCCGATTTCATCCATTTTTCTATCTTAAAACATCATAGAATCTAAATGAAAGAGATTTCACTCAAGTACTTGGCCCCATCCATGAATTTCTGTCATTTCCTTGAAATCGAGAAATCTCTTTTAACCAAATTGCGCCAAGTGAGCAGTGGGCACATCTTGCTTAGGTTTCTGGTAGATGGATATTGATTTTGTACAAGGTAGGTGTAAGAGATGGAGAGTGAGATTGCCCCTTTCAAGCGCGAGTGTCAATGGCAGCATCATACGGCACTTTCTTATCCGTCACGTTGAAGAACCCCCTCTCGTTATATAAGAGAGCAGATATTTCGTTAAGCGACGATGAAAGAGAGACAAAGATGTAGCATTCAGGAAGGTCGCTCGATGTCGGCAATCACAATACGATACTTTCACGTTATGTATGTGTGTGTGTGTGTGTGTGTTTCTTTCTTTTTTCAAGCTTCGCGAGACCTGGTAAGGTGCGTGCCTCCAGTGCCTAGACGGAGAGTTGAACCAGCATGTATGTCGATCCCGCAAGCTGAACGACCGAGAGAATACGGATCCAGCAGATTGGAACACGTTGGGCCGCGTCCTATCGTGCCTCCCTTCTACAGTAAATCGTTCAAAGCATTGTTTTCGGAAACAAATAAAATAATGTGTTGACGTATAAAAGAATTTGCTTTTTGTTTTGTTTTTTGCTTTCTATTTTTTTGTGGCAAAAGCATTTCTCTTGGTTCTGTCAATCTGCGAATGATGTGGCAATCTAACTTGACAACGAACAGTAAAGGCACTCGTTCACGTGGACAAAGTGCAATGCCAATTTTGCTTACTCTTGATCCAACTTAACTATGCCTCAAACATGTCTAAAGAGGAACCCCTCCCTGACATAACGCATTTTATAGATTTCATTTTCGATGTATGAATATTTCTAGATTCTCATGTCACAATTAACATAGCCACTGCTTTTCTCATGAAAACAGATTTGCGGGCCATTCTTCCTTTCCTTCTTATTAAAATCACAGGCTACCGCCTCAATACTAAAAATATCGAACTGCTTATTATCAATCAACCTACAACCATGGATAATCTGATTATTAGTTTTGAATTGATGCCCACATTTAAGCAGCAAACCTGTCCTTATATGTTATACTTGTGGCGGCTGTATATTCCTCATACTTGATTTCATGACTCCCCAAACATCCATGTTCCAATCTTTTCCGGGTATTCTATTGTGGTTTTTCTCTTCATAGATTAATTCTCAGTGAGTAATTATTCCCATATAATTTATCTATTTTCATACATAAATTCACAAACTTCAGTAACTGTTTCCTTGTGATCAACTTATGCATTCAAGGGTTTTGAAAACTAGGCATATGTGGACAGCTGGAACTACAATTGCTGATTTATTCACACATAAAGTTGAATTAAAGGTGTAGTATTCATAGTTCAAAGAGGATCCGTGAAGGAGCCACATAAAGCAACGCATGAATATGTGAGCCACATTGCATTTCATATCATACCACCTTCATGACAACATAAGACTCTGTACAAAATCACTTTAGTGAAAGCAACCCACGACCCAATTTTCTTTCCTTGCAATAAGCTGGCCGATGACATGATGTTCTGGATCCTGGGGCAATAAAGTATTTGGATATTTAATAACACACTTTCGAATCACGTAGAAAGCGATGCAAAGTGACATTCGAGTATTTCGTACAAGACTTGTTCATGAATATCACTACGTAATGACCATCTGTGTATAGTACTTTATTACTTTAGATCCTTAAATCGATTTGTTTATTTTGAGAGTTGTAATGTGGATATTGAAAGATACGAGGATCTCCTCACATGTTGACACAATACAACCAAATATGTGCTATGAAATCCATGGTATACATCATTGAATTTCGTTTTCTTATGAATACGCGTTTCTCTTTGCACATGTGTCAATGAAAACACGAATACTAACACGTACCAAGCTCAACAACAATAAAGAAAAATGTTCCAGGCTCAACAATAATAATGAAGGAGACATGGAGGAGTACAACACCATGGTCAACAAGCAAAAGAAAATTGATCTTTCATATGTAATGGGAAACGTATGTAAGAAGAACGAAAATAGAGCTCTACGGTGCAATAGCCCTTCATAGTCCTCGGATTAAATCATGCAAATCACGCCAATTAATCATGACCTAAGTTAGACAAAGATGGTTCCTTTAGTACGATTACGCCAATACGGAGAGGACACCTCATCTCAAGTTAAGAATCTTAGAGCCCATGAGAGCTAGAAGAAATGAGGAACTAACATCTGTAGCTCTGTCGACATGAATATCTTTATAAATAGCTTAAGTTTCTGAATGCTAAGAATAGCTTCTGGAGAGAGAGATACTTTTGTGAGAGATATTTCATAGGTTGCGTTTACATACGTATGTCGTAGATGACATACTCAAAAATTACACGTTTCTACTCCCAAATCCGATTTCTATTGTTTTACTTAATGTATACCACAGGAAGGAGGATATAGAGGGGCTATGATGATCTATCGCTTGAAAGGTCATCGAAAGTAAAAATATCAAGCAAAGTTGTCCTCTTGCGCTCTCTCACTATATCGACTTAAACCATTCCATCAGACAAGGTTGCCTTCTTGCTCCGGTACTCTTTGCCATCACAACGAGCTGCCTAAGCTGTCTAGTGTCTTCTCGCATGTGATGAGGCTTGATTTGGGGGCTCACTCTCCTTAATAGGTCCTTCTGGTCTTAAGGTTTTTGCCAACGAAATCAACGTTTTTTTTCCAAAATGATGTTGAGAGTATCGAACAAATTTGGCTCTGCCTTGAAACTTTTTGTGAAGTTTTTGACTAAAGGATAAACCATTCTAAGGCTTCTTAATGTTAGACGATTCTTGTGAAACTATGTGGGGAGCATCTTAATGAGTAGGTTTTCTAGTTTCTATAAATCTAGATGGGCTCCGATGTGGCTATGAGGAACACATGGGATTAGGTGCTTGCTAATCTTGAAAACAAGGTCTATTACTTGAATGGCATGCAAATCAATGCCAATGGTCATGATATATTGATCAATATGTTTCAAATTTCCTCAATCCTTTACTTCTTGGCATGCTAGAGACCTACTGACAAGGAGCTTATGAATTTGGAAAGAATATGAAAAAATATCCTTTGGATTGGTGATCCCAATTAAAGGGGACTCCAAAAATTAAACATGAGATCTATGTGATCCAGACAGATGTTGGAGGTTTTGAGTATTTTGAATCTTATGGATATGGAGACAAAGTTGGATCCAAAATGGTTGAGCAAAGCTTGAAACAATGATAGTGTCTCTTAGGCCAATATGATATTCAGGAACAAACATAACCTTGCTGCCTTTGGTCTCGCCTACAAGAATGCCTTGACTTAATCACCCTCTTTCTCTCACCATTTTCAATGAGTCTGAAATGATCTGATCTGGTGTGCTCCTTCTAGAAATGGTGGAGCAATTTGAAACCTTTTTGCATAATCAATCATGATTAGAAGAAAGTAGGCATCGGAGAACGCAACTCCATTTGGTTTCCAATAAGGAGAACTAGGCATGGTGGACCTGAGGACCTCCAAAGAGCGAAGAGATTATGAAATGCATGGTTTTGAATAATAAAAAACTTATAGAACGAAGATAGAAGAAATCAACCTGGCTCACAAAATTGACTTGGAAAAGTGGTTCGTACATAGAAGCATAAATAATGACTTGCCCAAAAACTAACTTGCACCAATTTACTTAGTGAGGACCTGCCTAGAATGGAAGGTCTAAGATGGCATAATGACAATAAATTTGAGCTAATTTTGAGAATCTGAGATAACATACACTTTCTTTTGTTGCTCAACAAAAACTGGTTTCAGAAGAGGTGTTGGCATATATGGGAATCCAAGTTCAAGGATCTTTGACACACTGTGATCGAGAATAAAAAAGGGGGTTCTTAAGTGGCCGATGCTCCTGAAGGGCATATGGAACAATTTGAAGGATAGTAAAATTTATGAATCCCCTCCATGGTACAAGAGATGCAGCAATGATAGAGAAGATCTCGACCATGTTCTCCTCTCTTGCTCTACAAATATTCCATTGTGGCCATGCCTATCGCGGATTCTCATGCTTCCAATTCGAGTTAAGTAGAAACAAGATTTTCTTGGCAAAGACATCGGGAGCTTCTCTTCTTTGTGGATGTCATTCGAAACAAAGAAACTACAAAATTTGGAAGGAGAGATGTGCAATCAATTTTTATTAAACCCGTGAAGACTGCCCTATTCATAAGTTCTTTAGTTGCCTCACTAGAAAAGTTCGTTATTGTAATGTATCTTCCCTTTAAAAGAAACACTAACTTGTTTGTTTTTTGTAGAAGAATAACCTGTTTGTTCTTGAAAAAACCAACTTTAAAAGTAAATGGATAGATTATGAAGGGGACGAGAAGTTTTATAAACCTTGTTTCCAAAGTTATTGTGTATTCCTTTCCAGCTTTAATTTAGAGCTACCTTTATTGAAAAAAAACATATCTTTAATTTAGAGCTTTCTTTGGCGCTTTAATTAAGAGCTACCTTTATTAGAGCTTCAATTTAGAGCTATCTTTAACTTCGAGCTGTCTTTATTAATTTCTAGCTATCTTTATTGAAACCGGGAGCTTCTCTTCTTTGTGGGATGGCATTAAGAACAAAGCACCCTACAAGATTTGGAAGCAGAGATGTGGAATCAATTTTTATAAAACTCATAAAGACTGCCTTATTGAGAAGTTGTTTAGTTGCCTCACTAGAAAAGTTCGCTATTGTAAAAAAATCTTACCTTCTCGAGGAAAAGTAACCTGTGTATTTTTTGAGGAACAATAACCTGTTTCTTATTGAAAACGGCAAGTCAAAAAATAAATCGACCCTCATGACGGAGACGAAAATTTTTATAAACCTTGTTTCTAACGCTCTTGTATATAAAGCTATCTTTATTGAAAAACAGAAAAACTAGTGTATTCGTTTTGTGCTAAAAAACGCATCTTTTTATTTGCCCTTATATGATGCATGATATCGGGGTTCAGAAAGTTAGAACTGTGTTCCTTCCTAGCGGATAATGGATCCGTGTACGTGAGTGAAGAGGTCCACATGGCAGAATACTATTGGAAAAGTAAGTATCGAACTGTTGCTTATGTTCAATCCAAAGCCAACCATGGTTATCGTTGAGGTTGTTAGGAGAACATACAAACACCAAGGACAAGGAAAAAAGCAAAAGATCACATGTACGTAATATACTCCATTCTCCACCTCCCTAAGTCAAGAGTTTCTCTCTCTCTCTCTCTCTCTCACTCACACACACACACACATACACATTCTAAGATTGCGAGTACTCATCTGATGTACCATAGCGTCACGTTTGGAAACTGTGGCAAAGCTTACCTCTTGTATAGAGCGTATCATTCTCTTGTGATAGTATTTCAACCTTGATACGGAAACTATGCAAGATGAGTTAGAAAGAAAGAGACGCTGCGCATCTCATAATAATATGCACTGTGTGAATTTCTAGCATGGGTTTAGCACGGCCATAGCCCAGGATGTTTTCCTTTATGAATAGGATCATGCATGTATAGTCGGAACGATTGAGTGTAGGCATACACGGGACGCAGAAACTATAATTGTTCCCCATAAATCAAAGGATGTCCAACTTGGTACGACTTCCCTTCTTAAAAGAGAAAAGAAAACAATCTCTCTTATCCAGTAGCTTCATCTGGCATACTTGGATGGCATATCCACGCTTCTATAATTTTTCCAGAAGAAGAATATAGAAATTTTATGAATGACATTAGTATTGATCGCCATAAAACAAAGCATGTCCAACTTCGTATGGATTTCCGTCTTAAAAGGAAAGCCACACATCTCGCTTATCATGGAGCTTCATCTCCCATGAAATAGAACCATTAGAACTATAGATGTCGTACTCAAAAGTATCATGCGACATAAATCAATTCTAGCAAAGGAAAATGAAAAAACAAAGCACTAAGAAGAAATTTAAATATGCGAGGGTTTTCTATGTGCAGATTCCTCACCACTTTTTTCCCCGAACACAAGTTTTAGTCAAGAGCAAAAGACAGAATATATAAGAAGATGACGGAGCGTTACAATGTATATCAATAAACTTCTCATGTGCTTCATGAAGGATCCATTTCCATTTCAGCTTGGTTTCTTCAACTTCGAGAAGCTGAATATGAATTGTGGACCTTGATCACTCATCATATAATCAACTCAGAAAATCGCGGAAAGACACAAACATACACTTCGCATTGTATTTTCTATAGGTGCTGGATGTTCTAATGGGAACTATTGAAGTCGCATAAGCAATCGGGAGTTATAATATCTAATCGTCCTAAAGATTTACGTATTTAGTGGGGAAGCTAATAAGCTGAAGGCCAAGGAACTTTGACAACGTGGTTAGGACGAAGAACCGCTATTCAAGTCTTTGGAGACACAATTGATCCATGCCGTTGGTTTTTCTTTTCCTACTTTCATCAGTTCACGATGTTAAGGCTTGCGTTTATAATTGAAATTTTACTGGGACAACTGGAGTGGTTAATGTACCCCCCCAGATATTCCTATGTCAAAGGTTAGAGTTGTTCTTCTCAGTTTTCTATCTCAAACGCTTATGTATGAAATTATTTTCGCGTCGTGGAATGGAAGTAACTGTTATAGTTCGATTTCAAAATCATATATCAAATTGCCTGGATCGTTGGATACGATAAATATATCATTTTTTCATCTAATCAATGTTCTTATTCGTGATAGTTTCAGACTTAAAATCATCCTCCCGTATGTTTATTGATTATTACCTACACATAGATTTCTGCAATATCGTCAACTTATTTGATATAAAATATATTGTCAATGATGAGATAAGAAAGACAGTAAAACATTTCTTCACATATATATAATTTTAATGAAATCGAGTATTACAGTCTATTTTGATTTTAACTCAAGAATAGTTTCTATTTGAAGTGATCCATGTCTGAGCATTTGATTTACATTAATAAAACACATTCCATTGCAATTTGAATACAGAATTCTTCAAAGGAGAAGGGTACATTTAGCACACGCGAAGGGTCTTGGATACTTGAAAAGGAACGTATCAACATATGAGTACATAGTGGCGACCATAGAATTCACACAAAGTTAATTCATCATCCCGAGTGTGGAACTCGTTAGTTCCATAACCGTTGTCTTCATCTTGTAGATTGAACTCCCTTTTTTTTTTTACTTTTTTGTTTTTTTTTGGTTACCTTGATAGTAGATATTGCTAACTCTTCCTGTTGCAACACCTCTCTCACCTCTAGCTCCTCCTCCTCTAGCTACATTGAAGAGATGGTTTGGCTCCCTTTTGCCTTGTTGTCTCCATCTTCAGCAACCATCAATAACGTTTGCTCAAAATTTAATAGAGAACCACTTATATATACACAAAAAGTTAAACCTTCTTTTTTAATCCTCTAAGCGCTTTGAGTGTATGGGAAACCAAATCATTAGTAGATTCTACAAATCCTATTGATCTAACTCCATTGAATATCTCCTTGAAGATGATGATCAAAATGTAATATTTTAATTTAAATATTTCCTAATATTATTGGCAAACATCCTCCTCTTTCTCCTAAAATTCAAAGGAAGATCACATAGTATGTGGCTTCTTTAAGTCCAACTTGATTTCTTTATTCCATACATCTCTTCTGAACGATTTCCAAGGTATTATCTATGGAAACTTTTTTTGCTTAAAGAGCTGACAATAGGCAACAATAATAAGTGACACAGAAATGAATAGCGTGATTAACGCAAGCCTGTGATAACTATGTATATGCTTACAAGAAGCAAAACAATGATGATGTGCTATGAATATTACGTCATAAGTTAGAAATACGCATTTATTTTGAACCCTCTTCATGATTGAAAGTGGTTATCCCCATGTGCAAACAAGATAAAATTGTAGATGTATATAAACGGTATATTGCACTAGTTATATTTAATGTTTTATTCCAAACTCGGATAGAACAAAAATTTTGTAGTTACAACAACATCACAATGATGGACATAGATGATGTAAAAATAATGGCTTACTTTGTAGAAAACAACAGTGGATAAAAAATATAAAACTTAAAGCATCTAAATTGAAATCTGATTAGAACAGATTTAATGTCTCGTCAAAAGAGTTAACATAGAGTTAGCCTAGATAAGATGTAAAGAACTGATGTAAAGAAGTATCTTATTTGGCCTCAATTCATAAAAACCAAATATGATAGAACCAAGTTTGGCCTAGCCAAAATGGATTGCATCGTGCTTCCATTCTATAGTATATTTGTTTCATTAAGTTACACCTAATTTGACTCAATTATATCAATTTAGTTCCTCATTCGATTCAATCAATTGTGATGCCATGCATCCAACTCGACGAGAAGTCGATGCGAGGCATTAACTTTGCCTCCAAACTTGATGTGATGCATCGAGTTGGGCAAGGAAGTTGATGTGAGGCATCAAGTTGAAACACTAAGATCAACTTCAAGTCGATGCGTGGCTTCGACTTCCTCGCCCAAATCCATGCTGGGCATCAATTTTGGAGGAGAGATCGATGCCTCGCATCGACCTTGTCGCCCAATTTGATGTCTTCCATCACGTTGGGCAAGGAAGTGTCGATACCAAGCATCTAGTTGGCCCCTGAATTGAATGACTAGCATGGAAATCGACCCAAGGGTTCATGTTTTCCATAGGCCATATCCCCAAATTCGATGTCTCATATCACCTTGGGCAGTAAGGTCAATGCCTGGTATCGATTCATATTGAAAATTCAACGCCAAGCATCGAGTTGCATCACAAGCTTGATGCCTCATAGCGACAAGGCCCCAATTGAGAAGAAAGAGGAGAAATCCTTTAAGAAGTTGAAGGTGATGCTAAGGTCAAGAGAGCGTGCTCGAGAGAAAAGCATTGGATATCCTCTGAAACCAAAGAAGAGCATCTTGTCTTTATCCTCTCAGTGGGAAAGTAATCCAATGGCCATATCCTTAGGTGGTCATAGCAATCTTCAGCCCATTGAGGAGGAGTTGAGAAAAAACGATAAATCCAAAGAGACTAAAGTCAGTAGAAAAGATGGACCACTTCGAGACATGACGAATCTTGAGTGGTGACATTAGTACATAGAGGATAAAAATGCCGCCTTATTTTTATTTGTTTGTGCCTATGGGAGGCGAAAGATTACCACAATGCAGGTTTTTCAATATGGCCTTGTGATCAAGGTGGACTACGAAGAGGAGGACTCACATAAGCTCCTTTTCCTATTGGAAACTTCAAAAGGATTGAGGAATACAATTTGCAAATTGGATCTCCTATTTCTTGAATATTGTGTTCCAGAGAGGCTAGCTCAGATCTACAGGGAATCAAATAGTTTGATTGTGGACCTCTTGTCTTGGATAGAGGGGAATATCATGCCAAGTTAGTAAAGGAAGATGAAACCTATAAAGTCAAAGTGCAAGGAGCCTGTATAGAACAATCCCTAGAGGAACACCAAGCCAAATCATGTGGAATCCACAAAAATCTCAGATATCAAGATGACATAGTTTCCCCTAGAGGAAAGCTCGCATTTGGGATATTGCTTAGAGAAGAGAATAAGATAAGGGAGGAGATTGTCAAGAAGAAGCTCATGAAGAAGTGGAAACTTTTCCACCTCCTCATTACTATAATCAATAGACACCCAATAGACCCATAGAGGAAGGAGGCTTCTTGAGATATGGGGGCCACACAATCGGCATGTACAGAATCTTAAGAAGAAGATAAAGAAAAACCCACATGCAACATTGTACCATTCTTGGTAATGTTTGATCCAAAGGAATGCGGGTCGGTGGAGGAATTCAATGAAGGTTTGTTTGAGGACTATACATATTTTGTTATTGGAGAATCACACTTTGCAGAGGCCTGAAGAAAACTTGTAAAAGAGCATCCAAATACATATTTCTTAAGGTATGTAGGCTTGGGTGCTTCACATGAAATGATTTCCAATCCGAGTACCGGACCAGCTCCCTATACAAAACATTGTCAAACTACTTTATATTGTTCCACAACTGGGTGAGTTCTCTTTCTCATTAGAATTTAGTATGATTGATTTTATCAAGTAATTGGTGCTTGAAGTATATCAATGGTGATGCACCATAGTATGATCACCTTCTCGAGAGCTCCACGATGATATCCTTGGAGTAGAAACTCTAGCTCTAAGCGCCATGCATGGTACTCTGCACAGAGGCTGTAAAATACGCAGAAAAACATGGCACACAAGGAGCACAAACATAGACGTCTTAGGTGTTACAAATGCGGTCAAGCTTACAATCTGTGGTTGACCATGAAACTATATGTTTTATTAAAGAAGAGATACAAAGAAGTGTCTTGTGGCCATTTGGCCTTTCACATGGACACTAATGGTAACAAACTCCCACTAAAAGCCAATATGGCCAAAGTAACTATGGGAAAAAAATAAAGAATGATATAGAATACCAACATGTACACAAACTATACCTCCCACCTAATGGGCATGTGACATATATACAAGTGACTGTGTAAGATCATGAATCAAGTAACCCCCATCAAGTGACAATAATGTTGAAAGCTATCTTGTGGTAGAGCTTTGGTCAAAACATCTACAACATTATCTCGAGTGTGAACCTTCTTAAGAATAATGCGCTCATTGGCTAAGAAATCTCTAATGAAGTGAGGTATTTGGTCATTGAAACATACACTGCATTCTTAGCCAAAGCAATGTTACTCTGACTATCACTAAGCAAATGAAGTACATGCTCAGGTAAACCCATGTCACAAGCAAGACAAGAAGCCACAATGCTTCCTTACATGCCTCACTTGCTACAACATACTCTTCTTGTGCGGTGGAAGCAATTGTACATTCTTCAAGATGAGATCTCCAAGAGATAGCACCTCCAACAAAATGAAAAATGTACCTTGATGTAGACTTACAATTGTCTACACAACCAGCATAGTCTGAATTTGTGTAACCAATAATGGATGTTTTCCCTCTACCTAAGCATATAGTCTTGTCTTCTGTGCCACTCTAATATCTCAAAATCATCTTGACCACTTCCTAATGTTTCTTGCTAGGATTAGACATATATCTGCTAAAAACTTCCAATACAAGTGCAATGTCTAGTCTTGTAGCTAGCATAGCATACTTGAGAGTACCTACAACAAACTGATAGTGAATTTTGGTCATGAATTCCTTTTCCTCATCTCACTTGAGGGAATCATCCTTGCTGAGTTTCACCTATGTGGGTAAAGGTGTACTCAATGCCTTTCCACCCTACTTATTGAACTCATGAATTACTTTGGGTATGTGCTCACTTTGAGACAAGTATATGCATCTTTTACTCCTATCATGAGTTATGTGCATGCTCAGAATATGTTTGGAATCCCCCAAATCCTTCATATCAAATGTCTCATTCAATTTCTTTTCTGAGAATTGACAAGTCATAAGAGGACTTCCCATCAATCAACATATCATCGACATAAAGTATCAAGCTTATCAAACTGCCATCTAAGCATCTCTTTGCGTACAGACAATTATCCTCATTGCTTCAAGAATAGCATTGAGACCATAAAAGCATCACATTTTTGGTAGCATTGTCTAGGGGAGTGTTTAAATCCATACAAGCTGTTCTTTAGCTTAAAAATTAGACTTTCCTTGCCCTGAGCTACACAACCCGATGGTTGTTCCATATAGATAACATCTATAAGATGCTCATGCAAGAAATCAGTTTTCACATCCATTTGGACTAGCTCTAAGGCCTCCATTGCAACGAATCCAAGCAACATACGTAGGGTAGTCATCTTGACCACTAGAGAGAAAATTTCCTCAAAATCAATGCCATATGATGTGAATTTCAACTGGTATACCCATTTACATGGTAAAGCTTCCCTGCCCTTTGGTAGATGTACTAAATCCCAAGTACCATTCTTGTGAATAGAATCCAACTCACTTTTCATGGCACGCTCCCACTTGACATGATCGTCAATGTGCATAGCCTATTTGTAGCAAGAAGGCTTACCGACATCTATTAGGATATATCCAAGAAAAATGCATTTCTTTGATTTATAGTCCAACTTTTGTCTAAGATTCTTTGGTATATGAACATATGCTTCACAACCAAAAATTTGAAGATGACCATAATATGGTGGCTTCCCTATCCATAACTCTTATGCCACTTTCACACCTTTGGCACTACTAGGTGAAATGTTAATCACATGAATTGTAGTCAGTATTGTGTCTACCCAAAAGCCTTATGAAATTTTTGATGATGCAACATAGAGACTACTCTATCTTGAATAGTTATATTCATCCTTTTAGATACACCATCCTCTATCGGGGTATAAGGAGTTGTAAACTCTCTATGAATTCCTTTAGAATAGTAGAAAGGGTTGAATTCATGTGAGGTATACTCATCCCCATTATCTGAACATAAAGCTTTGAGCTTACTTCCTTTTTAAGTCTCAACTAAAGCATGCCAATTTTGAAAACTAGGGAGTACCTCATCCTTCGATTTGACAGGATATACCCGAATTGTTCTAGTATCATGATCTATGAAAGCTACAAAGTAAAGAGAACCACCTAATTAACTTGTGGGCATAGGACCACACACATCTATATGAACAAACCTAAAGGCTGAATTGAAGACTGAATGTGCATTCTATGCACATTTTCTGGTTTGCTTTCCATATTGACAATGCTCACGAAATGAAAAATTAGAGAAAGATAACACAGGTAAGTAGCCAGAATGAGAAAGATTTTCCATTCCACTATGAGAGATATGGCCCAAATGGCCATGTGAAATACAAGCCATAGGTTGTTCAATAACATCTAACAAGTGTTCTTTCTATGATACGAATAAAGGATAAAGTGATCTAACTTTTATTTATTTTGCAATAATCATATTGCCCTTTTGATATGCAAAAGGACTGAGCATAGAGCATCACCTTGTAGCGAAGGTCATCAAGTTGACCAACCGACATCAAACTGCATGATAACTAAGGTACATGGCATACATTATGCATAGTAATTTTTGAACCATCGATGAACTACACAACCACATCTCCAATCCCCACCACATCACATAGTAAGAGTCACGAAGTCTCATAGTACCAACAGACTTTGCTACATAATTATAGAACTATTCTCTATGTGTTTCACATGGAACCAAGCACTAGAATCTAGCAGCCACGTGTGGGAAAGAGAATCAGCCATAAGAGCCTGAGTTGACATAGCACTATCAAGTGTCAACACATTAGCATCATAAAAAATAGAGTTAATTTCTTCGATCTTCAGAATCAAGATGAAGTTTACTATTTAACATCCCCATCAACATTTTTTTCCTTTACCTTTATTATTCTTTAATGCATAACAATCTTTCTTCATGTGTCCTATATCATGACAATAATGGCATTCGCTATCCCTCTTCCTTGATTTACGTCTACTCTTATTCTGTTGACCATTCTTTTCCTTGTTCTTGCTCTTGCCACATTGTTGATTCTTTCCTTGGTAAGAATCATGAACATTAGATGCATTTCTAGTCTGAGTGCGAGCCATAGATTTTCTAAGAATCTCCTCACTCCAAGAGTTCTCCACATATGTGATCATACACTAGTTTACCATCAGTTGCACTATTGCTAATAGTTGTGCAAAATGTATCCCATGATGATGGCAAGGTGCATACCAGCAAGAATAGTTTCATTTCATTATCCATATCCATTTTATGAGCCTAGAATTGGGAGAATATAGCATCAAACTCATGTAGATGAGCATCAATACTCTCTTCATGCAAAGATCATATAACTTTCTCAATATTAGATACACTTTATGTGATACCGTCTCTTTTTCATATGTATTGCATAAGTTCTTCCAAAGCTCCTCTTGACTTTCATAGTCTAATACTGTAAAGTAAACATTATCTGGCAGGTGCAATCGAATGGTAGAACTGGCCATTTCATCTAACTCATCCCAATCATCTTCATCCATGTCAACAGGCTTGTTTGAGATTCCATTTATTGGCTTCCATTGCCTCCTTTGAATAAGCACATCGTTAATCTGATTCTTCCATCGAGCAAACTTTGTGCCTTTAAATTTTTGGATCTCAAAATGGTCTTTGTCCTGCAAGTTATAGCTCGTCCTTGGAACACTAGCACTAGACCCTAATCCACAAGATGTGCTTGAGACCTCTGATGCCATCATGGTAGACAATTGAATAGAATGATAATGGAGCTAGAGGAGTCCAAACACCACTAAGGCTCAAAGAAGGATGACCAAGTGTCAGATCTTGGGAGTTAATTCAACAATCTTCCCACAAAAGTGAATTAACGATCAATACTAACAAACCAGAAGGATTATGTGATAATAAATATGCTCATACCAATAAGTGTATCAAAGAGTAAATCGACTACTATATAGTTGACAAAACAAAAACATCTGCATACTGAGTCAGTGACTCCAATGCATATAATGAGTTACCCAAAAGAAGCCAACTAGGCTTATTGAGAACTAATGAACAACTTTCATACATCTCCTATGGCGAGATTAGGTAAGTCTTCCACCTGCATCAGTGAAGAGACCTCAACATATGGGTATCTCCCAGTCAACAAAACCTCACCATGACCCTCTTTATCAAACGTAGAACACCTTTTGCAAAAACGTAATCCCTATATCAACGACCACATGGATGTACATAAGCAGTATACACAAAAGCATACAATGCTCAATATATGCAGTAAAATGAAACTGAAAGGCTGAATGCATAGCCCAAAAACTATCCAACATCACACGTAAGCTTTTGTCAACTCTGTTGTTTAGATTCAAAAACCTATATAAATTTGCAATGCCTGCTCCCACCAGAACTAACCTTTCAAAAACTTGTAGTTTTATCTTTGTGGCTGAAAACATGGCCCCAAAGGTGAATACTTATTTTTGGAGAATCAAAGAACACTCTTCTTAATGTTCTTCAAACTAGGTGAAGAGATCTATGCACGAAAGTTATCCAAAATGGCTCAAAAAATCTCCCCAAATATTCTTCAAAAAAACTCTCTAAAAGGAAACAATGAAGCTTTGATTGACTAAAACATGTTCAAGGTGATGTTAACCTTAGTGTTTTCCCTTCTTCAAACACTAATAGAGTGTAGAGTAGTGGCAAGAGGTTGCCACGGTTCATCGAGCTCTAGGGGGGAACAATATTGGGATGGGTGACTTTCCGAGAAGTACGAGGAACATCTATCTTCCTGAATTGTTGAGGTCCTCCATGGTATGGAGCCAACGATGCCAAGGGTGACTTTAGTGACTAGGATGACAAGGTATGCCTTGGTGGCCACCTTAGTCGTAAGCCTTGGGTGGGCGTGTTGGTGCTCACTTCACTTAGACAAAAGTAACAAAGCGTTTCTGTCAAAATGCTCTCATACAAGTGAAATATATCGATGGTGACACACCACAGTGTGCTTTCCTTCTCAAGAGCTCCATGATGATATCCTTGGATTAGAAACCTGAGCTCCAAGCACCATGCACAGTACTCTGCAGAGAGGCTACAGAATACATAAAAAAACACACGGTACATAGGGAGCACTAACACAAACTTCTTAGGTATTACAAATGCATTCGAACTTACAATCGATGGATGATGAGGCCAATATATGTTTTATTAAAGAACATATATAAATAAGTCTCCATTGGCCATTTTTCCTTTTGCATGGGCACTAATGATAACAATTTTATTTGATGCAAGGCATGGAGATATAGGAACATACATGCTAGAAGTTCGATGTGTAGAGAATGTCCCCCAAAGTTGAATAACTTGAATTTATTTGAAATTAATGAAGTCAATGACTTTAAAATTTTTACACAGAAACTAGACAATTATACCTTTCCATTGAATGCTAAGACACTATATTTAGCTCTATGTAAAGAGAGAAGAAATCTCTACAAGTTGACCGAGTTTGAGGAAGATGGAGCAATGAATAGAAATGACACAAGGCAATGATCAAAGAGTATATGTATTGCTTCAAATCAACAATTTACTTAATGTAAAAATGTTTTGGAGTCTTTATTTAGACTCTTGAGGATATGAACATACCTTTGATACATGGATTTTAATTCGAGTTCATGTGGGTTTGCTGGTTTAGATTATGCATACATGCCTTAGGTAATGAAGGACAAAGATACTACCTAGTTATGAAGAAGCGTAGGACTGCAAGGAATGGAAAGAGGCAATGAAGGAAGAGCTCAAGGAGCTTGATGAGAACCATACTTGGAGAGGCATGACGGTGATAGGTAATAAGTGGGTTTATAGAATTAAAGAAATTCTGATGGTTCCATTGCTAGGTAAAAAGCAAGGTTGGTGGCAAAAGGCTTCTCCCAAAGCTATGGGATAGATTATGATGAAGCTTTCTACCTTGTAGAGAAGGTGCCAATAATTAGGACTTTGATTGCAGTGGCCACATGAAAGAAACGAAGCTTAAATCACCTAGATGTGAGGAATGCCTTCCTCAATGGAGAGCTTGAAGAAGTAGTCTACATGAGCAGATCTTAAGGATTCACGAGTATGAGCTACCCAATCAATGTTTGCAAGATAAGGAAAGCATTATATGGAATAAAGCAAGCCTCAAGGGCCTCAAATGAGAGGTTACTAGATTTATCAAGTTGTGGATACAAAAAAAGTTTTGCCGATCCATTACTTTACATGAAGAAGCAAGGAGACAAGATGGTATGCATATTCATCTATGTGGATGATTTGATCATTATCTGAAGTGATATTGCAAGTATTAAAGCTATAAAATCAAAGCTTGGAGAAGATTTCAAGATATATGACCTAGGAAACTATAGTACTCCTTGCGAATAGAGGTAAGCTATGCACACAATTGCATCTTTTTGATTCAAAGAAAATAGCTATTGGATGTGTTACATAGGTTTGATATGAGTGGTTATAAGCCACTTTCTTAGCCCATGGAGCCTAATACAAAGTTGGTTTCAAGTCAAGGAGAGGCTATACAAGTTATTGAATTGCATTATATAGAAGCATAATTGCCTCATTAATTTATGCTACATTCACTAGGCTTGATCTTGCATATGTACTAGGTGTGCTCTCTCAATTCCTAGGTGCACCCACTCATGATCATCTTTTGGCAGGAGGAAAATCCCTTCAATGGAGCATTCCTTCAATCATGACCTTACAATCGCAAGAATACAAAGAATCCTCCAATATACAAAAATTAGACATCTCAATAAATGGAATGATGAAGAATGAATTAAGCTTAGTTGAAAAACCCAAAGAAATACAAATGCTTTGTTATACAATAATAGCTTCATATCACAACAACAAAATAAACAACAAGATGCACACGATCCAAATAAATCAATGTATACAAAGATAGAAAGAAGACTCAACTTCTAATTCTCAGGATTCATAAATCCGTGTACATTCAATATCTTCTAGTTGAAGCTCGAACCACCCGACCACCCCCGAGGTTATCTCAATCCCAATCTTAATCACAATCACAATCTCAATCCCAATCTCAATCACAATCACAATCTCAATCTCAATCTCAATCTCAATCCCAATCTCATGGATCATGCTTGTAACATGACGAAAGAGAATTTCCGCAAAATAATATCTTCTCAATCTCGATCTCCGAAAAATAAATGTTCTTGCAAAGTATCTTCTTCTCAATCTTGACCTTACTGCATCTTTAGATCATCAAATCTCAACCTAAGTCTCTCCATCAAAGTCATTAGTTTGAACCCGATAGCAGCAAGAAAATTTCCTGTAGTCGTCATGAAAAGTTCTGGATTCTGAATAAGAGCATTGTGCATGGCAAGAGCAGTACGATAATACTGCTAGTCTAAATTAGGTTCATGGGATGCATGATCCGAGGCACTACAGATGTGATGGTCTACATCATCAGTTGTAGCTTAACCAACAAAAAAAAATGGGCATCCTCTGAAATTTCTGACATATGTCTTGATGAGCATCAAATCCGCCTGCATACCTTTTCCTTTGGTAAAATCCTTACATAATTCCCCATGTACATCGGAGTTCACATGCTTCCCTTGTTCTACGTGTGGATCATCTGGATCATCAATATGCAAAATGGAACGCTCTGCACCTGATGGTCCGCGAACAAACGGAGACTAAAAAATAGGTAGATGGTACTCCACAGTGCCATACGTTCTCAAGGAAAGAGATGTAACAGGTTGCGGATATGTGAATGACATATATTGGTCTTTTCCTAGATGACATGGAGTAGAAGCATATTTGAACTTCGCATAAGCGTCTTGAAGATCTGCATCCTTATATGCCCCCGAAAGCTTTGATGATTCACCTAAGCCCTCTCGAAACACCATCATATATAAGTTTTGCTTCAGCGCTGCTTTCTTTTCGTTAGAGTCTAATCAGAATAACCCTTCAATGTCCTCCGCTGGATGCCTGATGATCTTGAATAACCCTCCAATGTCCTCCGCTGCATATCTGATAATCTAAACTAACCCTTCAATGTCCTCCGTCGCATGCCTGAATGATCTAGAGTTATAAAGGCAAAAATATCGGGATGTCAATAGTTTCAATGCTTTTGCGTTTTATTTCTTTCGCTATTTGTTCTACGTTTTTGAGTTTTCCTTTTTATTCGTTTTGCTTTTGAATTAAGTGATTTCACACCTTTATTCTATAGGTTCATATGTATAAAATTTAGGGGTACATAAATTTAGGTTCTGTGGATCGCCCAAATCAATAGTCGATTTATGGAGAAGCCAGTGCATCTCTATTTTTATCCACTAACACTTAAGAGGATTTCCGTTTCATGTTGTTTTACATTGGTGTTTTTTTTGTTTTTAATAGTTTCACACTATGAAACTTTTGCACCTTAGGTTCATATGCATACACATACTCAAATATGTACACATCATACATGGAGAAATTCAAGCGTACAGATAAGCTTTATAAAATATCATATGCAATGCTCGAGCTCCATGATTAGAATACTATACATGAAACCCCAGTATCGTAGTTCGTTTAACAATGGAAAATTAAAATTGAATTTTCAATCTCTTTAATAAGGTCTATTACATTCAATACATCAAGAAAACCATCAACCAAGGTCCATTTTAATCTTATGATGATGATCTAAGTGTGAAAGATTATAGTGATGCTAATTGGGTAGGTAGCAAAGACAATCGAAGGAGTACACCAGGTTATGTTTTCATGCTAGGTACAAAAGAGATCTCATGGAGCTCTAAGAAGCAACCCATTGTTGCTCCTTCATACACAAAGCTGAGTACAAAGGTTTAACATTGGCTACATGTGAGTTATTATGTCTTAAGAAGTTACTTAGGGACTTGGAAACGGAAATTGAGGAGATTCTTCTTTGTCGAGACAATATTTCAAGCATCTAACTAGCTAAAAATCCCATGTTTCATGGAAGAAGCAAGCACATAGAGGTTCATTACCACTTCATTAGAGAAAAGGTGATGGAAAAGTAGCTAGATTTAAGGTATGGGAATAGAAAAATACAGGTTGCATATATGATGACAAATTTTCTTGAAGGTACAAAGCTTGGAGGATTCAAAGAACTAATCAACATAAGAGACATCAGATGAAGCAACAAAGGAAGAGGACTTGTGCTTGAGGGGGAGTGTTGAAAGTTTTGCATTTCAAGCTCACGTGTGGGAAAATTCCCCAGAATGTGCCTTCCATATCATCCAAAATTAGAGGAGGATGATTTCCACAAGTTGCAGGGATCAAATAATGTCTATAATGGAAACATTTTGACTAGAGAAGAAATAGGTCACCTCTTGATGTAATTCGACCTCACTTTATGACATGTATATCATTTCAAATAGATAAAGAGGATAGTATGTGATCTTTCAAGCCTCTAATGATTTTCCTTATTACTTGGATTCGTGGGAATATGTTCCCAAAGTACCCCCTTGCTTAAGCACACCCCCTACTAGTTGTTCGCTACATATTTTGTAGAGATTTCTTTTTTGCATACTCTATCTCTCTAGATGATCTTCCTACACCCCTTGATCTTGTAATTTTTGCATCTCCTTCTTTCCGAACATTTGCAATGACTCTTGTCTTGTTGAAAAGCTTATAATTCCTAATTTGAGTGGTATAATGATTGGGATCAGTTCTTGCACATTCTCAGAGAATTGGTAAAAATAGTGCCTGTGTAGTTAGCTTATACTCTATAAAGGGATCAACGTATCTATTTTGATACAACTGGTTGAGGCATAATCCATTGACCCAAGCACGTGATTTTACAATCATTTGAACTATTTATTTTCAACTTCTAAAATTGATTTTCATTCTCTTCATATACTTGGAGAATTGAAAAAATACAAAACCTATGTTAGAAACATTCAAGATACTACGAGGCTGCATTTGCTTTCATTATGCATGTGGGAGTCTTTATCCTCCAACAAAATTGGCATTAAGTGAGCATGTCAATCACTTAATACTTAGCTTTTTCTTTCATGCCACACAATAGATGTTAGGAAAACTCCTATAAAAGATATAAAGATTGGGGAAAAATGCTAAAGTCGGTTCAATACACAATTATTAAATAAAGAGATCTTGCAAGAGATTAAAGAAAAAATACCATCACATCATATTCATCTTTGTATAAAGGAAACTCAGATCAACCCAGAGGAAAGAAGAAAGAAGTTGGTACAACTAGCATAAGGCCAAGTGTTATAAAATTGGCTTCTCATTCGATTTTTAAATAAGTTAGATATATGGTCTAGAAGTAGACAATGGCTCAGTTTACAATACTAGTGCATTAGAATCCTTCTTATCTACATGCATGGCATCATCCTCTTGCACTTGTACATCTTGAACATCACTTCCCATCGTATTTGGTTCTTCCAACTTAACCATATCTGAAGGTTCATCTGCTAATGGTGGCATTGGCTCCATTGAGGCAGGTTGGAGTCTCTCTCTGTTGCCAATGTGTTGTCTCCTCTTGATCCTCATATGGACTCATTCAACCCATTTATATGCGTTTCAATGCAATTGGCTTGAGCATTATGCTTCTCCACTTTTATGCATTTGCTTCAACATCTTCAATCAGAATGCCAATGTGGTAGTTGTAAAAGAATATTTGCATTGAGATTGCTTCTACCATCCTTTCTCAAAACTCCAGATAAACGTTTCATGACATGTTCTAGAGAACGAATCTAATATTCAATCATCATCGTTGCTAAAGATCTTGACGAGCTTCATGATTTATTTTTGTGGTTTCTTATAGGTGTTCACAAGTGTGTTTTCTGTGGACACATGTCTTTGCACCATCGCATTACAATGCTCCCTCACATACTTTTTATTGCCGTCACTATAATATCCAATAGTCAAGCACTTAGATGCACTCAGAAATCAATTACAAGAGATGTGATTAAAGTTTGTATTGACCCTATGTCAATGTTCTAAGCTTAGAACTATTCTATTAAGAGGAAATACACAATGCGAAGAATTATATACCAAGTTAGAAACCCAATAGGATGAAATCTAGACTTTAAAATTGTTAATACAATGAAAGTCACATCCCTACTACTGAAGATAACAATACTCTACAATGGGAAGAGTATAACCTCAATGAAATCCTTAACCATCTTCAAACTTTGTGAATGCGTAAATGACTCACCATCATTAACAAAGCCACTCATTGGAAAGCCGTAGAGAATATCTACTATTAAGAGTGTGTAATACTTTCTTTGAACTATGTTACAAATGTTATGAACATTGTCAGAACAACTATTGTAGTATAAGGTATAGAGGGGGTTGATTGGATTAGAAAACATTATAAATCTAGAGGAATCTACATCCAACATAGTATCCTTTAATTTAGTTCTTGACTTCTCATGCCTTGCCTTCTATATATGTGCACGAAATGTAGTAGGGCATTCCTAGATGGCCTCACCACCTTTCATATTCCTTCGATGCTTCTACAAATCAAGACCCAATCTTAGTGAAAATGTTTTGGGTAGTGCTTCGCAATATACAATTGATCCTTTGTGACCCATCAATATTCAAGTGGACATGAAGTGATAGCTATGATATGCACAAAAGTGATAAGTGGCATCAATATCCACTAGAAATGTGATGCTTGACATTGAATCTCAACATGAAGTCGATGCCTTGGATCTTTTCTTCAGCAAAAACTCAAAGCTAGGCTTCCCATTGTACTTGAATATGGATGCCAAGTAGGGGATGGATCAAAACATACAGTAAGAAGATTGATGATATGAATACTAGTGATGAACAAAAGGTCTCATCCAATCTCTTAATAGAACTAAATACATTGATAGTGCCTTGTAAGATGAGGTTGTGGGATAGTCTACCTAGACCTCCTCCTAGTAGAAGCATCCAGGTCCTCTCATCATGACTTCCTACATCTTCATAAAATCTTTTAATGGAAAACATTAGCCAAAGGAAGCTCAAGATATATTGCTTAAACTTTGAAGGTGAGAATTCCTACTTGTTTAGCACCGTGAAAATTTCTTCTAGGATCATTTTTTTTAAAATACCCTTTAAGAGGGTAGAAACAATTAAAGTCATACTCACATTAACTTCTATCATGCTGATTATGTTAGGAAGATATTTGGTTAGATATGTCTCGGCATAAATTCTTAGGTGCTATCATGTCTTGAATGCATGGGTGGTGCCTTTCTCAATGTACTCCACACATTCAACTTTGACTATTAACGATCAAACTTTTGAGGGAGATAAGTTGTTTCATAAATTGATACCAATAAAAAAGGATGTTTCTAAGTTTAATACAAAGGTATGATTTAATATTTTAGATTTTTTCTAGGAACATTTGGAAAGATTAAAGAACAATGTTTCCATCTTCAAAAAGAAAAAAAAAATTTTTTAAGAGAAAATAATATTTTTATTACTAGAAATCTAAGAACGAACCATTCTCTTTTGAACCAATATTTTCATACTTCAATGATTGATCTTGGGTTAAGTAACTCATCGATCAAAAAAATGTTTTGTGTTCATTTGATACTCTTACAATTTATTCACTTGAAAAGAAGACCACTAGAAGACCACACCCATGGTATTAAAGGTGTGTTTCAAGTCAAAGATGCATATTAAGCTCAAAAGAAGATAAAAGAAAGTTCAAAAATTTCAAGGAAATCATAGAAAGAGAGAAGCACATAACTTGGAAATGAAAATCAACAGTATGTTGATAATAAAGGCCACCTATGGGTAGAAATGGATTCTACTTGTGATAAAGACATGGAGTAACATTAAATTCTAGAAGATAAGGAATATAAAAAAGAGAGGATGGATATTCCAACAAGTTGATGGGGAGATAATATCATTAAAGAGCTTAAAATAACCTATTAAAAGATAAACATGTGATTAAAATTTCCGGGCACCATGCCTCTATGAATCAAGCCATAACTTGTGAAGAACCTAATTAGTTTGGACAGACAATAGGCATACATCACGGAATTATCTAATGGATATGGAAGTCAAGGGACTTGAGGAAGTTGATAGTTGCTTGGTAGTGCAAAGACCACATACAGAAAGATCATTGAAAACAAATGTTTATACAAGGTAAAGAGACATGCGGATCGGAGCATCTCTATGTATAAAGCAAAGTTGGTGGCCAAAATTCTTCGTTAAACATATAACTTTGAACATGAGGAGACAATTCATCCGAGTAGTTAGGATGAATTTCAACGGTAACAAAGGATAAAAGATCAATCAGTTAAATGTAAAATATGATTTAATAACTGGAGTTCTTGAAGAGAAACAACTTCATGGTAGAAGTTGTAAGGCTTTGGAGATGAGGGGTTTCCACATTATCTATGAAGGAAAATAAATCTATTTGTATTGAAGAAAGACCCAAGGGCTTGTGACCAAATACTTGTTGATTACTTACTATAATGTGTGTGGAATCAGAGCAATGTATACACATTATTCTTTAAGAAGAACAATAAAAATGTGTTTTAATATATATATATATATATATATATATATATATATATATATATATATATATATATATATATATATATATATATATATATATATATATATATATATATATATATATATATATATATATATATATATATATATATATATATATATATATATATTGATGATTAAATTATTACATGGGATGATACAAATATGGAGAAACTAAGAGGAAGTATGGATGTGAGTTCAAGGTGTTTAGTTTATGAATCTTAAATTATGGTATTGAAGTACTAGAAAAAGATGATTGTACATATTTGATGCAAAGGGAATAAATTCTTGGTCTCTTGAAGAAGTCTGGATTGTGTGATTGCAATCCCATTTCAAATTTATTAGAGGATAATGTAAAAGTAGTTGTCCATGAAGGATATGAAGGATATGAAGTATAGGATGTGACCATATATATGTGAAATGTATGATTACTATTTTATTATAAAATCTTAAGAAGGGATATACAAAATGTTGTTCGTGTATTATATGAATTTATGTACTCGCCAAGCGTAACTCATCTCGTTTCAGGCAAAACGATACTTTGGTACCTCAAAGAATCACGAATTGAAGGTCTTTATTATCCACTTGTTGATGAATTACATGTAAAACATTATTTTGATGTTTATTGGGTTGGTTCCAAGGATGAAGGGAGTAGTAGAAATGGATACGTAAAGGTGAACCATAAGAAGTCCATGTCATGGATGTCAAATAGATACCTTAGAATGGTTCTCTATGCTGATTATAGAGTTTTAGTAGAACATCCTTGTGAGCTTATGTGTGACATGAATTTTGTTATCGGTATTGATCTGTAGGTTGAGAAAGTATCAATGTTCTACTATAACAAAATTAGTACATACTCAGAACAATACCTATGTAACATTGTAATAAACTGATAGACTTGAGATGGTTGAACCACACCCTACGAGGGAGGATTAGGAAATAATACTCAACCATGGATTTTGGGGCACGTGGTTAGCCCATCACATTCCTTACAAAGAGGTTGTGAGTTGAATTCCTTGCATTGGTATTAGAGCAAGCCTTCATGGTGACCTAAGTGGCTCATCCTCTTCCTCAAGGATCCACGGTGATCTTGATGGTCTCATCACTCTCTTCACAACCTCCCATGGAAAGATCTTTATGTGACCTAAAGTATTCCACATCCTCACACATTAGTTTTTCATAAATTGTTTTTCTTTCGAACTCTGCATAGATGCTCGCTTATGTCTGTACCTTTGTTCTCTTTCTGACGGAGTTTCAAGTGGAGTTACCAATGCACTCTTGTCATCTCTATATTCCACAGAGAGAGAACTCTTTGCAAAACATAATCTAGTTTTCATGCATGTAGCCACCGAGACTTGAACCCGTGCCGTTAATTTGCAAAGTGGAGGAGCTAGCCATAATGCCAAGCGTTAATCATATTGGGGGTATCAAATATTATTTAATTGTGCGTATTCCTCAAATTCAAAAGCCAAAAAAATGTTTCTCCACGTGCCCCGAGTTGTAGATGGTGAATCGAACACACAATGTTTCTAGACATGGTGGTTGTAATTTGTTAGTTTCTTGCATTGATATCAAATGTAAGGAATTTAACTCACAACCTCTTGGTTAGGAATGTGATGGGCTAACCACTTGCCCCAAAAGCCATGGTTGAGGATTACTTCCTAATCCTCCCTATAACGCAACCATCTCCAATCCATCAATGTATTACATTTTTCATCCCTTGATCAATCATTGTCCTCAATGATCTACTTTTGTATCCCTCTAACCTCGGTGATCAACCCCTTGAACTCCCTAGGTACCCTTGAAATGATGTCCTCAACCTTCCACAGTTTCTTGAACCTTGTTTGCAACCTTGGTCTCTTGAACCCTTACTCTCAACCTTGATGTCTTCAACCTTCTTGTTTGCAACCTTGGTGTCTTGGGCCCTTGTTCTCAACCTTAGTCTTGAATCTTATTCTCACCCATGTTTAGTATCTTGAACCCTCAATCAAGTGCCACCCATGGTTTTCCAATGTCTTTAAACTTTCTAGCTATCTCATTAGAATTGGAAATTTCAATCCTCGAGCTTTCCAAGGGTATCTTCCATGCCTCAATCTGATCGACGGATGAAGAGATACACCCCAATCTCTCTTGGATAGAGTTCTCACAATTCCACCTTCCCAATTCCTAGCATTCCCCATGATAGAGTAGCCAAGCACCTCTTTTAGAGGCTATTGGGTCAATTCACCTTTCCCAAAGCCTACTTCCTAGGCTTTGATACCAATGTAAGGAATTGAACTCACAACCTCTTGGTTAGGAGTGTGATGGGCTAATCACTTACCCCTATTTAGGATCCAACATACCTTGCATGGGTGAGAACCAAATTCAAGAGACCACTGTTGAGAGCAAGGCAAGTGTCAGTAGGCTAGTGGCCAGAAGTGGAAAGCAAGGTTAAAGATACCAAGGTTGAGAGAAAGGCAAGTTCATAAGCAAGTGGCCAAGAAGCACAAAGGAAAGGCTCATGAAACCAAGGTCAAGAGCAAGTCAAGTCCATAGGCAAGTTGCCAAGAAGCCTAAAGGCAATGTTCAAGAGACCAAGGTTGCGAACAAGAAGGTTCAAGAGACTCTATAATTGTTGAGAGTGATGGATGGATGCACTCAGGAAATCAGTTGGTGCTGCAAAACCTGCTTCACACCTGCCCTCTTTTCTTTTCAGATATGCTTAGTACACTAGCTTAGCTTCCAAATGACATAAAGAAACCTTATATGTACTTTGGAAATGGTTTGGGTAATGATCAAACCAAAACAGATAAGTTGGTACTTCACAAATCAAGCAAAACCTTCTATTCTTGTAATGATACCTGCTCAGACTTTTACTCAGTGTGTCCAGCACACTTAAAATTGGCACAATTCCTTTTGGGAGTATTAATGTACCTTAGTAAGCTACCAATCATAAGTGGAATGACTTCAATTGATAAACTGTGCACTGAGAAATAAGTTTAGCAAAAATATAATCACTCCCGACTTTTCAGGAACTCTGCAGACAAGTACCAGTGTGCACTTGGACTCGATTTTCTCCCAAATGGCTGAATGGAATCCTTTGAAATTTTGTATGCTTGTAGTAGACTTTGAGCTGGTTCCAATGAGCTATAGAACACGTGATTTGGTTCAGTAGATCCAGAGAAATGCCCTAATGAAGTTGACAGACTTGGAGTAGGTGACTCAGACAAAACAGAGATGATGAATGTATACTTCTATTGATATATGTGTTTGTACAATCTCATTAGCTTGCTAAGCACAGCTAAATGAGGTATTGTGGTGTTGGCAATAGAGTAGCCTTCACACACAATGAGTTACAATGAGATTTTGCCTCGGGGAGTGAGCTGAAGTGAGAGAGTTACCCGCGACTTTTCACTACAACCTTTATAGGAGTTTGATCTTCATTTGAATTTGAAATTCAAACTTAGGCTCCCTTGAATCTCTCCTCTAAAAGTAGGGAGATATTCTCTCTATCTCATCAATCAAATTTCCACGACTCTAATGTTAGGTGGATGACTTAAAGTGATTACAAACAAATGATAAGTCACTTAGACTTTTACAAGTGGTAAAAGAGTATGAACACATAAGCATATGTTCCCATGAGTCTTCCTTAAGGTGAAGCCTAGATAATCCTTTGTCCATGCTAATCTTCCATAAGTCCAAGGGTCCAAGCCAATGTGTGTAGGCTTGTCTTGCACCAACAGCTCCCCCTCAAGCCAAACACTTTGGTTTAAGTCTTCTTCTTCATTCTTCAATTACTTCCTGCAATCCAATCATAGATTTGAATCTGCCTAGCTTGTTTCCATCCAATGCCTTGGTAAGTAAATCTGCACATTGCATATTAGTAGAAACATATGTCAATTGAATCTCTTTACTTAGCAATTTCTCTCTCACATAGTGGTAATGAACCTCTATGTGCTTTGTTCTGGCATGATAAATTGGGTTTGCTGCAAGATGAAGAGAGCTAGTATTGTCTCCAAAGATAATAGGTGGTCTTGTATGTAGTCCTAACTCTATATAAAGAAGCTTCAACCAGATAGCTTCTTGAGTAGCATTTGCAAGTCCTCTATACTCTGCTTCAGTGGATGATAATGCCACTGTAGGTTGCTTCTTAGCTGACCAAGAGATAGGCTTGTCTCCTGCAAAACAAATGTACCCTGAGGTGCTCCTCCTATCATCCTTGCATCCTGCCCAATCTGCATCTGAGTAAACCTTAATGTCAATATCTGATGTATAAGGGAAATACAAACCATGACTTTGTGTTCCCTTCAAATACTTCAAGATCTTCTTTGCTGCCTCTAGGTGAGGTATCCTTGGTTTGTGCATGAATTGACTAAGCACACTTACTCCATATGCTATGTCAATTCTTGTCAAGGTAGCATAGTTCAAACTACCCACCATACTTTGGTATCCTGTAATGTCTTTGATTTCTTCTCCTTCATGAGCACTTAGCTTTTGGTTAACCTCCATTGGAGTAGTAGATACATTAGCATCCTGCAAACCAAACTTCTTGACCATATCCTGTACATACTTCTTTTGGGTAATGTAGATACCTGAGTTTGTGTAGATCAATTCAAGACCTAGGAAATATTTTAGTAATCCAAGATCACTAATCTTGAATTCTTTCATCATCTGTCCTTTGATGTGTCTAATCCCATTGACATCATTACCTGTAATGATGATGTCATCTACATAAACACATAAGTAAATTACCTCTGTACTACTTCTCTTTATGAATAGAGAAGTGTCTGCTTTGCTCATCACAAATCCTTGGTCTTGGAGGTAGGTGGTCAGTCTGTAGTTCCATGCTCTAGGTGCCTGCTTCAAACCATACAGAGCCTTCTTCAATTTACATACATACTGTACCTTTTTTGGATCTTCATAGCCAGGTGGTTGTGACATGTAGACTTCTTCAGATATCCATCCATTTAGGAATGCATTCTTCACATCCAATTGGTACATGTTCCAATTCTTGGATGCAGCTACACTCACCAAAACTCTGATAGTTGGCATCTTGGCCACAGGAGAAAATGTATCCTCATAATCAATGCCTTGGGTTTGTGCAAAACCCTTGGCTACCAACCTAGCTTTGTACCTGTTAATTGTTCCATCTGAATTCTTCTTCAATTTGTAGATCCGTCTGGATCCTATTACCTTCATAGTGTCCTTCTTGGGTACCAAGTCCCAAGTATCACTCTCTTGGAGGGCTTCTATCTCTTCATCCATGGCTTCTCTCCATTCTGGCTTTGTAATTGCTTCTTCATAGGTACCTGGTTCTTCATTCAACAAGTCTTTTGCAAGATATACAGAATGTTTAGTTACAAGTGATGTGTCATACCCAAATCTGATAGGTTTCTTCTTCTCTCTCTGAGATCTTCTCATAGCTTGAGTAGAAGTTTTTGCCTTGTCCTCCAATTGCTTCATCTTCATCTTTCCTTTGGATTTCCAAGCCTTGAACTCTTCAAGGTTTATGGTATCATCATCTGAGCTTGAGTCTTCTTGCTGAGTTGGCTCTTCTTTGGTAAGCTTTGGAAAATCTTCCTCCATGTCATAGGGTAAACTCACTTTCCTGCATTCATTCTCATACCATGATTCATTTTCATCAAATATGACATCTCTGCTTACCTTGAACCCTTTGTTTGTGGGGTTGTAGAATCTGTATCCCTTTTGGTTTAAATCATAACCAATGAAGATACATTTCTCTGCCTTTGGGTCTAGCTTTCCTCTTACCTGTGAAGGAATATGCACATATGCTATACATCCAAAGATTTTGCAATGATCTAGAGAGGGTCTCTTACCATGCCAAGCTTCATATGGAGTCATGCCATCAAGTGATTTGGATGGCAACCTATTGATGAGGTAAGTGGCAGTGGACACACTCTCTGCCCATAGGTAATTTGGCAACTTTTTTTCATTGAGCATAGACCTAGCTATTTCCACTATAAGTCTATTTCTTCTTTCTGCTACCCCATTTTGTTCAGGTGAGTACCTTGTAGTGATCTCCCTCTTGATGCCTCTTTCCTGCAAGAAATCTTCAAACTCATTGGAGAAGTACTCTCCTCCACCATCTGACCTTAGCCTCTTCAAGCTTCTACCTGTTTGATTCTCAACAAGTGCAAGATACCTCTTGAAACAATTAAACACTTCATCTTTATGCTTCATAAAGTATAAAATGGTCCATCTGCTATAGTCATCAATGAAGGACACATAATACCTTGAACCAGAAATGGAAGGGTCCTTGCTAGGTCCCCAAACATCTGTGTGTACCAAGTCTAGGTAGTCTTCATGCATGAAACCTTTCCTTGAGTAGGGTAATCTGTGAGACTTACCAAATTGACATGATCCACATTTATAAATCATGTGTTGCTTGGATACATTAGGTATCCCAAGCACACATTGATCCCTGCACATTTGCTTAAGAGTTCTCTCTCCTATGTGCCCTAATCTTTTATGCCATATCTCTAACTCTGAAAGTGTCTGATCCTTGTAATTATACAAAGCAATGTTTTTTGTATCTTCTAGCTCAAATGTAAATAATCTACCTGATTTCTCCCCTTTGGCTATCCTTCTGAATCCTTGTTTTGGATCCTCCACATATGCTCCATGTTGTGTGAATCTGACCTGCAAACCTTTCTCCACAATCTGACCAACACTCATCAAATTCTTAGTTATTGTTGGTACATAGAGTACCCTGCTTAATAGGTTCTGATTACCATCACATGTCTTCACATTTCCAATTTTGACAACAGAGTGCTTAGTGTCATCACCTGTTTGTACCTGATGTTTGCCCTTGGGCTCTTCCAAATCAGAAAGTAATGCCACATTGCCAGCTACATGGTTAGAACATCCTGAGTCAATGTAAAATAAATGATCATCATTTGTACCTATCTTGGAGGTCATGTTCATGATCAATAAGGAGTCATCTTGCTCCTCTGTATAGTTGTTGTAGTCTCTTCTATTTTTGAATCCACCTTGGTAGCTTCCATTGTGGTTGTTGTTGTAATTGTTGTTGTATTGGTTTTTGTACCCATTGTAGCTTTGATGTTGGTTGAATCTGCCTCTTCCTTGAGAGTATCCACCTCTTGAGTAGCCTCTTCCTCTCTGATTTTTGTAGTTCTTGTAGCATTCATCTGTGGTATGATTGGACAACCCACAGATGTTGCAAGGTGATGAGTTGTAGGGTCTCCCCCTACCTGACTTACCTCCTCTGCCTCTTCCTCTAGATGACCTACCTTTCCCTGCATAATTAGCTTGAGAGGTAGAGCCTTCTTCATCCTGTTTCTTCTTGCCTTTATCTTTAACTTTCTTATCAGTAAAGAGAGCAGAGGGGTTATTACCTTTTGATTGATCTCCAGCTTTGGTGAACTTTGCTTCATGTGTAAATAGTTGGCCCATGAGTGTTGTGAGATCAGGGGTATGCATGTCCATGTAGAGGTCCATTGCAGTGGTGAAACTTTCCCACTTATCATCTGCCTTGAGTCCATTTGTCACTTGCCTGACTATTTGATCCTCTTCAATTTCCTCTCCAATGCTTGCTAGTTGGTCTGCCACATCTTTGATCTTTGTCACATAATCTGAGACTGATTGCTTGGGCTGCTTCCTAAGTGTTGTGAACTCTATCCATAATTGATTCTTCCTAGCCCTTGTGTTGGAAGAAAAATAGTTTGACAAGGTTTCCCAAGTCTCTTGGGAAGTCTTACAGTTTCTTACATGAGGTAAAAGAAAGTCAGATATAGAGTTTAAGAGATAAGACCTTGCCAAAGCATCCTTTGCACACCATTGGTTAAGTCTTTCATGCTCATCCTTTGTAGGTAGTCCTCTAGTCTTGAATGAGGGCAACTCCTCATCTCCTGATATGTATCCAAATAGACTTCTCCCTTGTAGATAGGTCTTCATTCTCAATGACCAAGCCTGATAGTTGTTTCTGTCCAATTTGTCAATGAACGAAGGGAAACCATCACCCATGTTTACCTTCTTTGCTCTGATACCACTGTTGAGAGTGATGGATGGATGCACTCAGGAAATCAGTTGGTGCTGCAAAACCTGCTTCACACCTGCCCTCTTTTCTTTTCAGATATGCTTAGTACACTAGCTTAGCTTCCAAATGACATAAAGAAACCTTATATGTACTTTGGAAATGGTTTGGGTAATGATCAAACCAAAACAGATAAGTTGGTACTTCACAAATCAAGCAAAACCTTCTATTCTTGTAATGATACCTGCTCAGACTTTTACTCAGTGTGTCCAGCACACTTAAAATTGGCACAATTCCTTTTGGGAGTATTAATTTACCTTAGTAAGCTACCAATCATAAGTGGAATCACTTCAATTGATAAACTATGCACTGAGAAATAAGTTTAGCAAAAATATAATCACTCCCGACTTTTCAGGAACTCTGCAGACAAGTACCAGTGTGCACTTCGACTCGATTTTCTCCCAAATGGCTGAATGGAATCCTTTGAAATTTTGTATGCTTGTAGTAGACTTTGAGCTGGTTCCAATGAGCTATGGAACACTTGATTTGGTTCAGTAGATCCAGAGAAATGCCCTGATGAAGTTGACAGACTTGGAGTAGGTGACTCAGACAAAACAGAGATGATGAATGTATACTTCTATTGATATATGTGTTTGTACAATCTCATTAGCTTGCTAAGCACAGCTAAATGAGGTATTGTGGTGTTGGCAATAGAGTAGCCTTCACACACAATGAGTTACAATGAGATTTTGCCTCGGGGAGTGAGCTGAAGTGAGAGAGTTACCCGCGACTTTTCACTACATCCTTTATAGGAGTTTGATCTTCATTTGAATTTGAAATTCAAACTTAGGCTCCCTTGAATCTCTCCTCTAAAAGTAGGGAGATATTCTCTCTATCTCATCAATCAAATTTCCACGACTCTAATATTAGGTGGATGACTTAAAGTGATTACAAACAAATGATAAGTCACTTAGACTTTTACAAGTGGTAAAAGAGTATGAACACATAAGCATATGTTCCCATGAGTCTTCCTTAAGGTGAAGCCTAGATAATCCTTTGTCCATGCTAATCTTCCATAAGTCCAAGGGTCCAAGCCAATGTGTGTAGGCTTGTCTTGCACCAACAATAATGGTAAGGACATTAATTTAAGGACAGATCAACGATTAATCATTGAGGAAAATGATCTCTTTAAGGGGAAGAGAGTAGTAAATGCAAGAAATGATAGGCAAGAGATGGTTGAACCATGCCATAAGAGGGTGGACTAGAAAGTTATTCTCAACCATGGCTTTTGGAGCAAGTTTTTAGCCCATTGTACTCCTAGCGAGTAGGTCAGGAGTTCAAATCCCACACAATCAAGCCTTCTCTATCTTGATAGAGCAAACATGTGAAACAGAACCATGTGAAAATAGACCCCTTTGTATCATGATAGAACAACCCCATGAAAAATCAATTTGATTATAGACACCTATCTACCATGATAGAGCATCATCTCTTGCGATACACTAATCTATCTTCATACACCCCCATTATATCGTGATAGATGACCCCTAGGATAGACCACCTGATTTATAGGAAATAATCTGCTGATAAGAGGACTTTATATCACTAATGCAAGTATAATTAGCGGCAATGACATCAGACATAGGCGCGGTCTTACAAGTCTGTGGGTATTTCTCCCATCTGTAAGTATAAAACGTTTGTGAAAATCAGCTTTTGAGAGCAAGAGGAGTATCTTTGCTGACGCACATCATCGATTCATAGTTTGAACCTTTCTTCAAAAGGACGCTAGACGAATTTGATAGAAGAAAAATAATCCTTAAATCACGTCAACGTGCGCAGCATGAAGTGATAGACTAATATAGAACAATTTTGCGAATCAGCACCCAAGGCTTGATTTCAAGAAAAGGTAGTAGCGAGGTTCTGGAGACAGGGAACAAGCACACAGCTTATGACTCTACAGAGTACGCTATGGCCATGATGTGATGACTACGAAGGATGCATTGGAACAAAACACAAAAGCGTCGGAGTTTCGAAATTTTGGGTGAACGATAACTGTAGTGAGAGGCCCTGTAAACAGGGGAGGACGACATGTCCGATAATTCCATTTCTCAACCCAGTGTATCTTCTCTGCATGATCATTTCTCTTTTCCGCGAATACAGCGATAATCGATCCCTGTGTTGACGAGACTCGATTGATTGATTTTTTATCTGTTTCCTCCTCTCGCACATCATGGGACTGGATTCTGTTCCCCAGGATGAGACGAGACGGGAAAAGAAGAAAGAAAAGATTATTCATGCATGCCTTACTCACACGGTCCCATTTCTTTCTTAGTTTGTGCACTACCGCTGATAATGCGACTCAAAGCTCTTTGAAGCTCTTGGAACCATCTCCCTTTGGAGTTACAAAAGGCGTTATGCTCTCAAGCAAAGAAGAGGTTGTATCTCAAGTGGACCTCCATCGTCGGCTGTAGCACCGAGGCGGAATCAACTGCATGGGACGTACATGTCTTGTGGTCACTTCATCGGGCACTTCCACAAACCCCGCTTTTCCGAATCATGGAAGTTTCCGAATAGTGGCTTATCTCCCTGCCTGTAACTTGGACTTGCCAAACATTCTCAGTCTCGACTCTCGATGTCAAGCCACGACCATTCCACCAGCAATGCACCTTCGAGTTGTGTACTTCTTCCTCGGACCATTCCACCAGTCATGCACCTTAGGGCAATGTGCTTTTTGGATAGGGGTGATCGCATGGTTGCGAAGACTTTCCCTACGTAGTTGCGGTTTTAAGTTAGTTCATGCATTGAGAACACATATTGTAAGATCCAAATCACTGTTTAGAAAAGCAAACGATAAATCAAAACCTTATGTTATAAACTAAGAATGGTTTTCTCAAATGCTTGAGTTTTAATACAAACATTAAGAATAACTAAATTTTCCAAGAGAGGCGAAAGAAAGAGGTATCTTCTAATAGAAAGTTAAAAAGTAGACACCATATTTTTCTATCCATATAAAGGCAAGATAAAATTTACTACATAAGAACCATCACTACTATTAGGTCGCCCGTATTCACCTTGTAAAACATAGCTCTGTTCACATTTCCGTGAAAAGTCACTCACCGAAAAGGCAAAAGGCAAGACTGCAAAAATGTAGCTTTTTAGACTCCCTTTAATATAATGATGAACGAAGGTCGATTCTATGTCAAATGAAAAAATTCAATGAATATTGCTATGAGCTATGCTCTAAATCAAATATACTATGCTATTTGTGAGTGCTTTACCCATTCACTACAAGAATAATGGAGGCGTAGTGATGCCCCCGATTTAACAAAAAAAGCTAGTATTGTCACTAGTGCGATTCTTCTTCAAAATCGCTTTGCATAAAAGACGTTTAAGAAAAAAACCCAAAAAATAAATTGGGGCTATTGCATATGCAATGCTCAACATCACTTATGCAACATTCAGTCGTAGCATTTCTGTAAGCATGAAAGCTTATTGACATTTATAGTGACACATGCAAACTGCCCATGATGCTTGAGTGTCACATAAGCGACAATCTAAGAGTTCAAAAAAATGAACATTTTACGGGCACATTGGTGCCACGATTGAGCAAGCGAGCAAAGAGAAAAGAGTGAAGAGAAACCTCAATCAAGCAAGTCCCAAGGCAGGTACACATTGACATACACACACATATATATGGACATATGCACACACACACACATGCATAAAAACACATGCACATACATACACACATATGCATACACATGCATACATACACATATAGACACATACATACACATACATACACACATATACATACACACATATACACATACATACATACACACATATACACAAACATACACACATATACACACATACACACATATATGCGCACATATATACACACATATACATACACATATATACACACACATATACATACACACATATACATACACACATACACATATATACACATACACACACACACACACATATATATATATATATATATATATACACACACATATACACAAACATATACATATAAACATACACACACACATACATAGACACATATACACACACATTTACATACACACACACACATATACACACACATACATACACATACATATATACACATATACACACATATATAGACACACATACATACACATATATACAGACACATATACATACACGCATATACACATATACACACTCATACATACACACATATACACACAGATACACATATATACACAAACATACATGCATATACACACACATACGCACATATATACACACATATACATAGACATATATACACACACACGCACATATGCACACACATACATACACACATATACATACACACATATATTCATACACATACATGCACATACATGCACATATATGCACATATACACACACATATACATAGAGACATATACATACACAAGTATACACACATTCATACACACATTCATACACACATATATGTGTATTCATACACACATATACACACACATATACATATATATATACACATATACACACATTCATACATACACATATATACACAGACACATACACACACACATACATACACACATATACATACCCACATATACACATATAGACACACATACATACACACATATAGACATATACACACACATACATAGACATATATACACACACATGTACACATACACATCTAGAAACTTTCACATAGACACACACATATACACTCACATGCATACATACACATGCATCGACACATATGATTACACACACATGCACATGCATAGAAACACATGCATACACACACATACATACACACATATGCATGTATGCACACACAAATATACATGTACATACATAGACATAGACACACACACACATAGAGAAACACACATACACACAAATTTACACACATATACACATATAAAAACACACATACACACACTTTACATACATGTGCATACATACACATACACATGTATACATACACATACATACATACATGTATATACACACATATAAACGTATCCATATGTATACATATACACACATACACATACTATACATACATGTGCATACACACACATGCACTCATGTATACATACACATGCATAGATACATACACCCACATATACTTGCACACATAGAGACACACACATACACATACACACAGACATACACACACATACATACATATGCATAAATAATGCACATGCATATGAATACATACATATATACATAAATGCATACACATAAACACACCCCAATACACACATACACACATTCATACACTCACATATACACCTAAATACACATACACATACATATACATGCACATACATATACGTACAACCATATACACACATATACACATACATATACATACAAATATTCATCACACATATACACATACACATACACATATAGATACTTGCACATACACACATATACATACATACACGTATAGATACACCCATATTACAAAAAAAGATACACACATACACATACACACACATAGAGATGCACACATACACTCACTACATATACATATGCATACACACACATACACATGTATACATACACGTATACACACACATACATATGGATACACATGTATACATACACATACACACACACTATACATACATATGCATACACACACATACACATACAACACACACATACACATACACATATAGATACTTGCACATACAAAAACAAAGAGATGCACACATACACATGCATACGCACAAACGTACACACATATACACATAAACAAACACACATAGATACATACACCCATATATACATACACACACATACAGACACAGACATAGATACATACACCCATATATACCACACACATAGAGACACACACATACAGACACACATAGACATACACACATACACATGCGTACACACAATTATAGACACATATAGACATAAAAACACACACATAGATACAAACTCCCACGTATATATACACACACATGATGGAGTATATCCACTCCTTGTTGCAACAAAAGAATGATAGGCCCTTTGTAAGACCAAACAGTTCACCACCATAGTCCACCAAAAATTGAATTGCTCTCTAGACCTGACAACTAAACCTATGAAATTTCTAATAGTACAAATAGACTATTTAAGCTTTCCAAAGAGCCATAGATCACTCAATTTGCATAATGTGACCTATGTCAACCTCCTTGCACAAGACATACGAAAATCTATCCAAACAGATAGCTTACATTTATGTGTACCTCTTCACACACATATGATGGGGAATATACAATGATAGACTAGAGAGCTTTCAAGCACAATATACACAAGAATAATAAACACTTGATACTAAGATTATATTCAAAATAAATCTTACAAAAAGAGCTTTAAGATGAGCTATCTTGCACATGAAACGGACAACTACACAAAGAGATATAGGTGATACAAAATCTTAGCCAAAGCAAAAACTTCAGTAAGCAGGGGGCTAGCTTAGAGCAGGAGTATACACTCCCAATGAGAGCCTAAAGGTTCACAAATGAAGCTTGAAGAGGCCATGGCCTTCTTCCAAGATATTTCTTATATAATGCTCTAAAGGTTGGTGTAGAATTTGAGTTCAAATCATGCCTCCGAAATTCCCCACTTTTCTCAATCAAGGTAGATGGAATCTTAAGCTACAAAAGTCGTGGAAAAGTGGTATACTTTACCAAAAAGTGAAATGATGTGGCACTTGAGTTAAGCCTTGGTTCACACACATTTGAGCTATTACATTTCTAACACTCCCCCTCAAGCTCAAGTGTTAGTCTCCACTGATCTCCTTTATGTTGAGGTTCATCTTCAACTTCTCCAACTTTCTTGCATCCATGAATTTGGTCATGATATCTGCAGTTGCTTTGTGTTGATGTACTTTATTTCCAGTTCCTTTGCTATTACCTTCTCTCTGATGAAGTGATAATGTATCTCTATGTGCCTGCTTCTTGCATGGAACATAGGATTGCTTGCTAGATGGATGCTTGAAATGTTATCTCCAAATAGAGAACTCTTTGACCTCCACATCCAAGTCCTTGAAGAGCTTCTTGAGCCACATGATCTCACATGTAGCAAGTGCTAAAGCTCTATACTTAGCCTGAGTAGATGATAATACATCTGTAGGTTGCTTCTTGGAAATCCATGAAATCACTCTTTGTCCTAACATGGAGATACCAGATGTGCTCCTTCTATCGTCCTTTGAACCAGCCCAATCAACATCACTAAAGCCTTGAGGTTATAATTCATCTCCATAAGTATAGTACAACCTTTGGTTTACAGTGTGCTTGATGTACCTAAGCACTCTCTTGGCTGCATTCATACGAACATTAGTTCGTGAATTGTGAAATTGAGATAGGACTCCTAGAACATAAGATAATTCAGGTCTTGTGATGGTAGCATAATTAAGGGTTCCAAATATGCTTCTATATGCTAAAATATCTTCAAGAGGGTGTCCTTCACTTGCACATAACTTAGTGTTTGGATTCAGAGGTTGTGTGAGTGGCTTACATCCACTCATACCATACTTTTAAAGTACATCTAGAAAGTATTTCCTTTGCGCAAGGTAAATACCATTTTCCACATGAGTAACTTTAATCCCAAGAAAGTATTTAAGAAGTCCAAGATCTGAAATCATGAATTCATTTCCAAGCTTGGCCTTGATCCATGTGATACCTACATCATCAATTCCTATTATAATCAAGTCATCCATATATATGTATACATAGACAACTAATCCTTGTTCCTTCTTGAGGTATAAGGAAGGATCTCCATTACTTGGCTTGTATCCACACCTAGTGCAAAAATGCTCCACAATCCTTTGATTCGATGCCCTAGGAGTTTTCTTTAAACCATACAATGCTTTTCCAAGTTTACAAACAAAATCGTAATATTTAGGGATCTCAAACGCTAATGATTGAGTCATGTAGACTGTCACCTACAAATCACCATTACGAAAAGCATTGTTTACATCCAATTGATATATTTTCCACCTCCTAGATGTGGAAAACCCAATGATTTCCCTAATTGTGGTCATCTTTGCAACTAGGCTGAATGTTTCTTCATAGTCAATCCCATAGGATTGAACAAATCCTTTTTTTACAAGCCTTGCTTGTACCTAGAAATTAAACCATCAGAATCTCTCTCCACTTTATAGAACCATTTGTTGCCAATTACCTTCATCCCTTCTTGTCTTGGAACAAGAATCTATGTGTTGTTGTCTTCAAGGGCTTTGTACTCTTCTTCCATAGCTTCTTGCCACTCCTTTGTGTCTTTGGCCTCTTCATAAGTAGAAGGGTCATGATCTTTGATAACCTTACTTATGAAAGAATAATGCCTAGCAATATAACTATGATAAACAAGCCTTGAGATTGGATGTTTTACCCTTGTTGACCTTCTTTCTTCTCCTTTTGTTGGAATGAACCTTGTTTTCCTTGGTGCCTTGATCTCCGCGTTTGATGTAGCTCCCCCTTCTAACATAGGTTCTTCAAAGTCTTCAACTTCATGTCCATTCTCATCAAGCTCTACCAATCTTGTGTTTCCTTTATTCACTTATTGATGGGCTGAATCCATGCATGAAATCTTTTGTATGCTTGGACCACTGATTTCCAAGCTATCTTGAAACCTAGCTTCATACCTCCTCTCTGCCTCTTCAATATCTCCTTCTTGCAATGGAACTTTGGAAGCATACCATGGTTTGAGTTCATCAAACACTACATCTCTAGATACCTTTAACTCCTTTGTGTTAGGGTTGTAGCACCAGTAAATTTTTTGCTCCATAGCATAACCAATACACATACATCTTTCAGCCCTTGCATCCATCTTTCCTCTCATCTCTTGTGGCACATGTGTGTAGCATACACACACAAAGATTCTAATGTGCAAAAGGTCTGGTTTCCTTCCACTCCATGCCTCCTTAGGTGTCATGCCATGTACCCCTGATGTGGGACACCTATTCATCAAGTACACAACAGTAGATAGAGCATCTGCCCAATATGTTAAATGCAAATTCACTTCATTTAACATACTCCTAGAAATTTTAGCAATATACCCAATCTTCCTCTCTGCCACCCCATTTTTTTGGGGAGTATACTTGCAAGTGACTTTCCTCTTTATACCTTGGTCTTGTAAGAAATCACAAAAAGCATGGGAGAAGTATTCTCCCCCTCCATCGGGCCTTAGGGTTTGTATGTAGCAACATGTCTCCTTTTCAACTTGTGCCTTCAATCTTTTGAATACATAAAACACATCTGATTTTTGCTTTATACAATACAACCATAATTTTCTTGATTAGTCATCTATGAACGATACAAAGTACCTATTAACTTCAATAGAGGGCTCTTTGGTTGGCTCCCACACATCTGTGTGCACAAGGCCTAACACACCATCTGCTACATATCCACTCTTCTGGAAGGGCTGCCTAGTAGAGTTGCCTAGTTGACAAGCTTCACACATCTCATGCAAAATTTGTAATGAAAAATGTGGGAAACCTCTTACCCATTGCCTCTTCTACATGTCTTTCAACCTTTGAATGTTGATGTAACCACACCTTTTATGTGACAGATCCAAATCTCCAACCTTCTTGTTGCCATAGGTGATGAACATTGCCTTGTTGCTTTGTCCTTTGCCAATGTCAAGAGTGAACATCCTTCTTTCCTTCTTTCCTTTGGCTATCAGCTCATAGCCATTCCTTGAGTCTTCAATAAAGCATTCTTTGTGGTTGAACTTGACTTCGTATCCCTTTTTAACCATCTATCAAACAAAGATTAAGTTCTTTGTAATAGTAGGAACATGTAATACCTCAGATTGTCCTCTTGATTTGTCGTTGCCTTTAAGCTTTACATCTCCCATTTGTTGTATCTCATGCTCTATTTTGTCTCCTTTCTCCACAAAGCCTCTTTGTTTGGGTGCTTGAAGATTGTTGAAGTACTCCTCTTTACCTAACATGTGGTTACTACAACCACTATCTATATACCACACCTCATCATGTGGTTGAGCTTCACTTTTATGCTTCATAGCTAACAAATGCTCATTTTCTGAATTTGTTGAGGAGTTAGCATAATTACCTTTCCCTTTGTAATTGTTCCCACCTTGCTTTTGCCAACAATCTTTGGCATAGTGTCCTTGCTTCCCACAATTGAAGCATCCATTTGAGTTGTAGTAGCCTTGACCTCCATATCATCCTTCTCTACCTCTTCCTCTTCCTCTTCCTCTTCCTCTTGATGATTGACGTTAAGCTTGGCTTGATTGACTCCCTTGATAGCCTTGGCTGCCTTAATGTTGGTAGTTGCTTCTACCTCTTCATCTTGAAGCACCTCTATTGCCTTTGCCTCTTCCTCCTTTGTCTGCATAGAAGAGTTGGTCTTGGCTACCCTTTGACTTGTTGCCTCCATGGTTGAGCTTCTTAGTCACCATAAGAGAAGTAAGTTGCTCAAAATCTAGTAATGAATCCCTTACATACACAAAGGTTGTGAATGC
>CM035418.1:174353394-174525894 GCA_020310875.1 Ceratopteris richardii
CTGCCTTTTATGCTTGAAATCCACATTCATTCAAGAACTTAACAAGCTTGTAATTCCATGCTCTTGGGGCCTTCTTCAACTCATACAAAGCTCCCTTAAGCTTACACACATAATCTGATCCAATTGAATCCATGAAACCTTCTGGTTGCTCCATGTACACTTCATCTGCAATGTATCCATTCAGAAATGCATTCTTCACATTTAATTGTGACAACTTCCATCCTTTACAAGCTGCAATAGCAATCAATGATCTAATTGTAGACATCTTAGCAACAAGACTAAAGGTTTCATCATAATCTACCCCATAAGTTTGGGCATAACCTTTGACCACAAGTCTAGCCTTGTATCTAGACACCTTACCATCTGCAAATCTTTTTGTTTTATATACCCACTTACATCCAATGACTTTCTGATTCTTTGGTCTCGGCACCAATTTCCATGTTTCATTTTCAAGTAGAGCATCATACTCTTCTTGCATTTCCTTCTCCCAATTCTATTTTCCTTTAGCTTCTTCATATGTGATTGGATCCTCTTCTATCTTCACAATATAAGCATAATCTTTTGTTGTTAGAAAATATGTATCATCGCTATACCTGATAGGCTCTTTTCTTTCCCTTGAGGATCTTCTAACCTCTGCACTTCTTGAAGTCTCAGCCACATTTAATTTTGGATCAGATCTTGGCCCATCTTCAATATTATTCTACAATTTACTTCTACAATCAACATCATCAATATCTTCTTCATACATACTTACTTTTGTCTTCCCTTTTCTTTGTATTTCTTTGTCATCTGCATAATCATTTGCTGACCCTGTATACCATGTGTTTTGCTCATCAAATGTAACATCTTTGGTAACAAGAAGTTGCTTTGTAGATGGACTCCACAATCTGTAACCCATCTGTCTATCATCATACCCAATAAACGCATACTTCTCTGCTTTGGGTTCTAGCTTATGTCTTAATTGTGAAGGAACATAAGCATATGCTAAACATCCAAACACCTTACAATGATCAAGAGTAGGTTTCTTACCCCACCATGCTTCATAAGGAGTTCTCCCCTCCAATGTTTTACAAGTAACCTATTCACAAGGTATGTTGCAATGTTGATAGCTTCTACCCATAAGTAACTTGGGAAATTCTTTTCCTTCATTGCTCTTGCAAATTCTACAAGAGTTCTATTTCTTCTTTCTGCAATTCCATTTTGCTGAGGAGAGTACCTGCAAGTTACTTCTCTCTTTATACCTGCATTCCACAAATAATCATCCAACTCTTTAGAGAAATAATCTCCCCCGCCATCTGATCTCAACCTCTTGAGCTTTTGTCCTCTAATCCTTTCTGCATAAGCATGATAATGCTTGAATGTCTTGAACACTTCTGATTTGTCCTTGATTACATATAAAGTAATCCATCTTGTTGCATCATCAACGAACAACACATAATATCTGGATCCATTTATGCTATAGTCCCTTGAAGGACCCCACACATCTGTATGAACCAATTCAAGCATATCTGAATACTTATATCCTGATTTATTGTATGAACTCTTGTGTGCTTCACTTAATTGACAAGCTTCACACTTGTACACCATATGTTGCCCTTCAACTTTTGGCAAACCAAGCACCACATCATTCCTTGACATTTCCTTTATGGCTCTCTCATTGAAATTACCTAGCCTTTTATGCCATAGGTCTAACTCAGACATTTTTTGACTTCCATAAGTAAATTAAGCATGTCCCACATTACCTTGGACTTTGAGAGTAAACAACCTTCCTTCTTTTTTACCTGCAATAATGTTTCTATATCCCTCATTTTGATCTTGCACATAAACACCATCATTTGTGAATTCTACTTCATATTCCTTCTTCACAATTTTCCCTACACTTATAATATTTTTAGGAATAGTAGGAACATAAAGTACCTTGCTCAAGAGTGTACTTACATTCTTTGTCTTCACTGATCCAATGCTTTCCACCTTATGCTTAGTATTGTCACCTGTTTGAACTGTATGTCCATTCACCTTTGCGTCCATATCAGTCATCAAGAATATATTGCCACTCAGATGATTGCTACATCCTGAGTCAATATAAAACACCCTTTGGTCTTCTCCTACTACTTCATATGTTGCATTCAAGATAAGAGTCATATCATCCTTCTGATATGATGCATAATTATAATAATTGTTGTTGTAGAACTGAGATTGAAAACTTCTTCCACCTCCTCTAGCATATGATGTCCTACCTCCTCTTCCTCTGAAGTTGCCTCTTTGGTTTCTGCCTCCTCTACCTCTTTGATTAAAACTCTGGTTATTACTTCCACCATTTTGATTGTTATACCAACAATCATTTGCCAAATGATTGGTTCTGCCACAAATCCAACAAGCTTTAGTATTATCTTTGTTCTTACCTCCTCTTCCGTTACCTCTGAAGTTCATCTTTCCTTTTGTAAAGTTAGCTTGACTTGAGGTCCCTTCATCATCAGTTGAATTGACTGCTTTCCTTTGCCATTCTTTTTCTTGTCCTTGGAGTACATAGCTTGGCTTGCACTCCTATCATTGTCTCCCTTAATGTCCTACCCAAAAGTTAGCATGTGTCCTAGCAATTGATTAAGATCAGGAGTAAAGTGATCAAGTGACAATTCTGTGGACAATATGAAAGGCTTCCACTTCTCATCTACTCTCAGACCTATAAGTATTTTCCTTACCAACGTATCCTCTTCAATGTCTTCATCTACTACTCCCAAGGTATCTGCAATATCTTTCATCCTTCCCACATAATCAGAAATTGATTGTGAACTCTTCTTCTTGAGAGTTGTGAATTCTGCCCATAATGAGGACTTCCTTGACTTGGTTGTGTTTTGGAAATGTTCTTCCAAAGCATTCCAAACATCTGTTGCACTTTCCAATCCTCTAATGTGAGGTAGAAGATAATCATTTACAGCCATGTAAATGATGCTCCTAGCTTGAGCATCCTTTCTCATCCAAGTCTTCAAATCTGCAAGCTCTTCCCTAGTTGGAATACTAGGATCTGCAAACTCAGGCTTTTCTTCTTCTCCTATAATGAATGCCATCAAATCTTTGCTCATGAGGTGTGCCTACATCCTCATGGACCAAGCTGGATAGTTCTCCCTATCTAGCTTTTCAATCTTCAAGCTTTCTCCCATCTTTGATCTTCCGTGTCTGCAATTACTATGATTGATGATAATAAAGTGTATCTTTGATATGAAGCTTCAATCCTTTTTGATCCTTTGAACTCGTACTTTGTACTTCTGCAAATTTTCTGCAATAATTCGTCCTTTTTCACCTTCAATTAGAAGGAACTTCAATATCTGCAGCAGTCAGGACTTCCAATGCCTTTACTTAACTTGTATTATACCTTTCTGATACCACTGTTGGAGACTTCTTAATCTCCAAAGGTTTGATCTATACTGATTTAAGAACACTTCTATATCAGTTATGGATCAAACTTTACACAAATATTGTCTTCATTTATCAAAACTTTCACTAGCACTTCTCTGAGTGAAGAAATTCCTTCTTCAGAAAGTCTGCTTCAGAAATTGACTTCAACACCTGCACATATCTTAAGATTTCTTCAAACCAATGATGCACAAATCTCCACACTACCTTTGCACAATTGTATCAACCATTAGCTCTTTAAAATAATCCTTAAAACTTTAATTTGATCCTTAAGATCAAAGGTATGTCAAAAATTGTCTTCCAGAAATGGCGACTTTGACATGGTCAACTTCTTAAGTTGATTTCTCACAGCACAAATCCTGTTTTTCTAAATGCTTTAAGCCATAGCTTCTTTACCTTCTAACTTAGATTTTGAATGCTCACTCATTAAAAACTTTACACTATGCAATGAGATCTGGCAAAACATTGACACGAAAAAGTGCGTGACTCTGAGAAGTCTATCTGCAGATTCTACATACCAATGTTCCTATTGATCATACTTAGAGTAGAAAAGGAATTGGATCATAAAATTCTGAGCATTGCTTCATTAGTTTCCATATTAGATTTGTACAAAAGGATTTCTGATCTATATGATCATACTAAGAGAAATCTACGAAATATCGGACGCTATTTCCTGAAGATGACTCTCTTCACATCTATCTCTATGACACCTGTTTGCTAATGAATCTCTTCCTTATTTCTATACATCATTGACTTATAAACATATGATTTTAGACTTATCCAAAGTCTATTACATTACTCCTTATCATCCTAAGGAATATCTATACTTAGATTACAAGAATTTCCACCTGTAATGTACATATGTATACAAACTTTACTTCTGAGATCTCTTCACTTTTTGAAGTATCTTTTTCCACTTCAATCTGATCATGAGCTTTCTTCAAATTCTTTGTAATCACCAATTTGTGATTGGTTTGTTCCAACAAATCTTTGTAACAATAAAGTGTTCAAACAATGAACAACCTATAGGTTGAACATGAATGAATTGCCACCAAGGATGAGCATTAGGGTTTTTATAAAAAATGCTTCCTCAATATGCCTAGGAAGAATATATGGTTCTCTAGATAATTGCATTATTTTTGAAGAATCAATTTCCCAAAACACAGATAATTCCCTTCTCAATGTGGAATTATTACCTTTATACTTAGGTCAAAACTAATCAATATCACCTATCCAAATATCAAGAAACAAAAACTCATTCTCATGTGCTTGTATAGCGAATACATGAAAGAAGATATATTTGTATTCTCGTTACCATCGAGATTACTTCTATGTCTTTTACTTCAAAGATTATGAAGTTCCTATTCATACTTGCTAACAAATGCTTGCATGCATTCGCTATTATATGCTACAAAAGTAGAAACATCACTTTTTCTTGTAATGTAAATTGAAATGAAACTCCCTTACCTGATAATACCTCATCTATTATTTTTGAAGAAGACTTGTTGGTTCATGAACATGGAGCTTCTTCATGAACTCTTTCAAGGTATTCACTAACATAATACATGCACTCTTCAAGCATCCATTTTCACAAGAAAGGAGATAAGGAAGAGAGCTCACATACACAATCTCACACTCAAGAGGAGCACACACACAAATTGAGGCAAGGAAGAATGAACTTCTTCTTCTTCTTCTTCTTCTATTACATAAAAGGAATTTACAAGAATGACCTAAAACAAGAATACAAAAAGTACAATATATAAAGAATAGTACATAAGGAAAATCCTAATGTCCATGGATGAGTGAGCTTGCAAGAAACAAATGTATCATCACTCTCGATAGATAAATCTAATAAAGCTCAATGAAGTGTTCGTGACATATACCAGTGTGACCACTATACATGTCAAAAAATGAAAAAATGATACATGTCATCCTAGATCAACACATGGTGAGATTGATATCTCAACACTCCCCATCAAGCTCAACATCATATCCTTGAATGCAAGCATTTCCTGAAACATCTTCAACTTCTCAGCTCCAAGTATTTTAGTGAAAATATCAGCAACCTGCTCATCTGTCCTCACATTAACAAGATCAATATCACTTGCAAATACCTTCTCTCTAATGAAGTGATAATGTACCTGGATATGCTTTGTTCTCACATGAAAACCAGGATTTTGTCCCAACTGTATGTAGTTAAGATTATCATAATAGATGGTGATAGTCTTTTGCACTTCCACACCTAAATGTGCAAGTAGCATCTCAATCCATGATGCTTCACATGCTACCATTGCACCACCTCTATACTTAGTCCTTGTTGAGGTTATGTGATGTCGCAGCAAAAGCTTGTTCATTAACAAGACTACAAAAAATTGCCACGCCTCAACTAGAACTAAGCTAAAGTGATGTTAGAACACCTCTATAATCATCAATAGCTTAGCAACCTGAAAACTTTACTATTGTTTTAGTGAAGTTCAAAAATTCACTTTACAAAAAGCTTTGCATTTTCTTTCAAGCTTTAATTCTGAACTCACTTACTTCAAAATTTACACTACTATGTTTGCTTATAGTTAGATAATCTTTCCGTCACTTAACTATGTCAAAAACTGTGTTTTGAACTCACCGAAACATTACCGGAACTTCACCAGAATGTTACCAGACTGTCACCGTAATCTTACCGGAATGTCACCGGAATCAACTACAATTCTGTTTGTGATTACTTCAAATGGTTATAATTGAAGTAAGGAAGTAATACCTTAGCTTCCTTCACTGAACAAACTCTTCCTGAAGTTTGATAAAAAACTTCACCAGTTTTGGATGTCTTTTACACTCAAACTTTGTACTATGTACATGTCCCGTTTCATATAACTCTTTTGATCAGTTTGTGGTTGAGACTCCTAGCTTCAACATAAGCTATCTCTCGTGAAAAAATTTACATTGTGCTGCGAGATCTAACTCTCAGAAGTACCGAAAACATTTACTGAGAAAAATTGTAACTGTTAACTAACTTTCACAATAACATGAAATCACTCAGATTTCTTCACATACAAGAATGCACTCAAATTCTTCCACATGAACATGTGTTTTATATTAGAGAAGATGTGTACAAAATAGCTTGGCCTCACTTTGCTCATAGCTATGGAAAACTCTCTTACTCTGAGTAGTTATTCCTTACCATCTCTCTCAGATGAATACCCGACAGTCCAGAATCTATTATTCATCTCTCCATATGCAATCTATGGCATCTTCTATATCACTATCCTCGGTTTCTATATGCGTTATTCTATTCCGGTTCTATGCACACATACTAGTCCCTTCTTCTCTCTCATATATATACATTTTGATCCGAGACTCAAAACTCGTATTTCTGGAAGTTTCTATGAACTATATTACATTCATGAATTTGTCCCTTCACTAAGGTTTAATTTTTTGAATACTTTGTTTCTGCTTCTCTTTATCTTTCTTCATCTTTATTTCTGTCTGTATGTCTAATTTGTGAGTGATTCTTCAACAGTTCCCCCTCAATCACTAATTTGCATTCTTTGATCTTTCATATATTCTTCTTTTCTTTTATACCTGCCATTTCTTTGAATCTGCTTGTCTTTACTCCATCTAAGATCTTTGTCAAAATATCTCTTATCTGATCTTTTGTAGATATGTATACTATTTTAATCTCTTTTTCCATTACCTTTTCCCTCAAGAAATGATATTGAATCTCTATGTGTTTCGTTCTTGCATGAAATACTGGATTTGCTGCAAGATACAACGAGCTCATATTATCTCCAAGTATGATAGGTATACTTTGATCAATACCCATGCTTTTGAACAAGGTCTGCATCCATACCACTTCTTTAGCTGCTTCCACAAGTCCTTTATATTCTGCTTCTGTTGACGATAAAGCTACTGTATGCTGCTTCTTTGAACACCAGCTTACAAGCTTATCTCCTAGGTATATCATATACCCATGTGTTGACCTTCGGTCATCTTGAATTCCTGCCCAATCTGAGTCACTGTATGCTCTTTGCTTTATATTTGATGTAGAAGGATAATATAATCCTTCTTTTATAGTTCTTTGATATATCTAAGAACCCTTTGTCCTGCAACACAATGTTGATCCTTCGGAAAATGCATGAACTGTGAGAGAACTCCTACTGCATAACTGAGATCAGGTCTTGTTAGTATAGCATAAATTAAGCTTCCCACTAATGATTGATACTTCCTCATATCTTTAAACTCTACACCACCATATTTACGGCGTTTATGATTGACTTCAAGCGGTGTTGACGCTTCTCTACGATTCTCCATGTTAAACTTCTTCAGTAAGTTTAGGAGATAGCTTTCTTGTGAAAAATATACACCATGATCTGTATAGGTAACTTCCATACCAAGAAAATATGATAACTTTCCTAGATCGCTGATCTTGAACTCTTTTTCAAGCAATCTTTTTACCTCCTTGATTACTTCATGTGAGGTACCTGTGATTATAATGTCATCTACATAAATACAAACATAGATCATACCTTCATCTATTCTCTTAATGAGTAGACTTGCATCTGCCTTTGAACTTTGGTATCCAAGATCATTGAGATACTTCACAAGTCTATAATTCCAAGCTGTTGGAGCTTGCTTCAATCCATAGAGAAATCTTCTTAATCTGCAAACATGATCCGCGTAACTGGAACTTACAAACCCTTCAAGTTGTTCCATGTAGACTTGATCTGATATATATCCATTCAAAAATGCATTCTTTATATCCAGATGACTTAGCTTTCATCCTTTTGATGCTGCTACAACAATCAATGTCGTTATGGTTGACATCTTTGCCACCGGACTAAATGTCTCATCATAATCTATGCCATGCATCTGAGCTCTTTGTATCTAGCTATCCTTCCATCTGCAAGCTTCTTAACTTTGTAAACCCATTCATTTCCAATCACTTTCTTACCATTTGGTTTTGGAACAAGCTCGCAAGCGTTGTTCTCCTCAAGTGCATTGAACTCCTCCTTCATTGCTTCTTCCCATTTTTCCTTACCTTTTGCTTCACTGTACTTCTCAAGTTCTTCATCTTCCTTTACTAAGTAAGCATAGTTTTTCTGAGTCAAATAAGAAGTGTCATAGGAATACCTTGTTGGTTGTTTCCTAACTCTGTTTGACCTTCTTGGTTCAAACTCTTCATGTGTATCTGAATACACATCTTCATCAAATCTTGGTTCATCTTCATTTCTCATACCTGGTCCGATCCTAGACGTACTTGCCTGCATATGAGCTTCATCTCCATTTACCTGAATATGTGATTTACCTTTTTCAATTCTTCTCATCTCTTCTTCAAGTGTTTCAACACTATGCTCTTTATTTGTATACCAGCTCTTTCCTTCATCAAATGTCACATCTTTGGAAACACTAAACTATTTGGTTAGAGGACTCCATAACCTATAACCCATCTGTTTTTCATCATATTCGATGAAGTATTTTTCTACTTTTGGTTCAAGCTTATGTCTAAGTTGTGATGGTACATAAGCATAAGCAACTGATCCAAACACTTTACAATGATCAAGTGTTGGTTTCTTGCGCCACCAAGCTTCATAAGGGGTCATCCCATTTAAAGCTGTACATGGTAATCTATTTACCAGATATGGAGCTGTATTTATAGCCTCAGCCCAAAGATAATTTGGACAATTCTTCTCCTTTAACATTGCTCTTGCAAACTCAACTAGATTTCAGTTTCTTCTTTCTGCTACTCCATTTTGTTGCGGTGTATACCTGCAAGTTATTTCTCTTTTGGTACCTACATTCCACAGATAATCATTGAATTGTTGAGAAAAATATTCTCCTCCTCCATCAGACCTTGGTCTTTTAAGTTTCTATCCTGTAAGTCTTTCAACATATGCATGAAAATGCCTGAAAGCTCCAAATACTTGTGACTTCTCTTTCAAAACATAAAGAGTTGTCCATCTTGTTGCATCATCAATAAAAAGAACATAATACCTTGAGCCACTCATAGAACCTTCTTTTGTTGGTCCCCATACATTTGTATGTATGAGCTCTAGCACACCATCGTGTTTGTAACCATTTTTCTGAAATGGTAACCTGTGGGCTTTTCCCATCTAACACGCTTCGCACTTGTGAATCATATGTTGATTCTTCATATTTGGCAATCCTTTCACAGATTGTTTTTCCACCATAACTTTGATTCCTTTTTCATTGAAATGTCCTAACCTCTTATGCTAGAGGTCTAAATCTGTAAATACCTCATCACCATGTGTTATCAAGGCTTGACCAACATTCCCTTGTACTTTAAGAGTAAAAAATCTACCTCCTTTTTACCATGGACAATTTGATTATATCCATTCTTTGGATCTTCAACAAATACTCCTTCATTTGTAAACCCGACTTGAAAACCTTTTTCTACTATCTGACCCACACTGATCAGATTCTTCGGGATTGTTGGAACATACAAAACATTTGTTAGTAGGTCAGTTCCATTCTTAAACTTTACTTTTCCAATTGACCTTACATTATGTTTTGTGTTATCACCTGTTTGTACTGTATGATCTGAAATTCCTCCTTCAAGTTCTGATAACAATTCTATATTTCCTGACAAATGATTTGAACAACCAGTTTCAATATAGAATACCTTGAGATCTTCATTCTCTGACATACTTATCGATTTCTTCATCAATGTTGTATGACCATCATTTTGCGTATCATTCGCATAGTTGTAGTAGGTAGTGTTGTGAGACTGATTCTATCCCCAACTTCTTGCTCCACCTCTACCATATCCGCCTCTTTGGCATTGTCTTCCTCTTTGATATCTTCCACTTCTACCTCTACTATTATTATTTTAATTCTGCCTTGTTCCTTGAGAATTATGCCACCAATCATGAGCCAAATGATTGCTTAATCCACAGATCCAACAACTCTTCTTGTTGTTATTCTAATTACCTCTTCCTTTTGTATTACTTCTGCTTTTACTTCTGGCATTACCTCTTCCTCTTGCAAAATTTGCTTGAGTAGATATCTCTTCTTCATCTTTTTCTTTACCTTTCTTCTTACTTTTTGCATACATAGCCAAACTATGTCCTTTATCTCTGTCTGTCTTCAAATCTTGCTCAAATGTTAGCATTAGTCCAAGCAACTGATTTAAATCTGGTACAAAATGATTTAATACTTTTACCCTTGATAATTACTTTGGAACGTTTCTTGATGCCGTTTGTTGTTGATCATCTCAGCTTTCACCTTTCTTTATGAAGAATTCTTTGAATTCTCTTGTATCTTCACTTTCATTTACTCTTGAGGACCTTTCTGTTCTTCAAAACCTTTTCTGCTCTAATACCACTTGTTGAGGTTATGTGATGTCGCGGCAAAACCTTGTTCATTAACAAGACTACGGAAAATTTCCACGCCTCAACTAGAACTAAGCTAAAGTGATGTTAGAACACCTCTATAATCATCAGTAGCTTAGCAACCTGAAAACTTTACTATTGTTTTAGTGAACTTCGAAAATTCACTTTACAGAAAGCTTTGCATTTTCTTTCAAGCTTTAATTCTAAACTGATTTACTTCAAACTTTACACTAATGTGTTTGCTTACAATTGGATAATCTTTTCGTAACTTAACTATGTCAAAAACTGTATTTTGAACTCACCGAAACATTACCGGAACTTCACCAGAATGTTACCAGACTATCACCGTAATCTTACTGGAATGTCACCGAAATCAACTGCAATTTTGTTTGTAATTACTTCAAATGGTTATAATTGAAGTAAGGAAGTAATACCTGAGATTCCTTCACTGAAAAAATTCTTCCTGAAGTTTGATAAAAAACTTCACCAGTTCTGGATGTCTTTTATGGTCAGACTTTGTACTATGTACATGTCCCGTTTCATATAAATCTTTTGATTAGTTTGTAGTTGAGACTCCTAGCTCAAGATAAGCTATCTCTCATGAAAAAATTTACACTGTGCTGTGAGATCTAACTCTCAGAAGTACCAGAAAACATTTACTGAGAAAAACTATAACTGTTAACTAACTTTCACAATAACATGAAATCACTCAGATTTCTTCACATACAAGAATGTGCTCATATTCTTCACATGAACATGTGTTTTCTATTAGAGAAAATGTGTACAAAATATCTTGGCCTCACTTTGCTCATACCTATGGAAAACTCTCTTACTCTGAGTAGTTATTCCTTACCATCTCTCTCAGATGATACCCAACAGTTCAAGCTCTATTATTCATCTCTACATATGCAATCTCTAGCGTCTTTTTATATCACTATCCTCAGTTTCTATATGCGCTATTCTATTCCGGTTCTATGCACACATACTGCTCCCTTCTTCTCTCTCATATATATACATTTTGACCCGAGGTTCAAAACTCCTATTTCTGGAAGTTTCTATGAACTATATTACATTTGTGAATTTGTCCCTTCACTAAGGTTTAAATTTCTGAATACTTTGTTTCTGCTTCTCTTTATCTTTCTTTGTCGTTATGTCTGTCTGTATGTCGAATTTGTGAGTGATTCTTCAACAGTCTCTATATTCGACAAAGCAGCAATGGGTTGCTTCTTGCTATTCCATGTAATAGGTGCACTCCCAAGTGAGAATAGAAAGCCACTAGTAGATCTTCTATCTCGAGTGCTACCAACCCAATCTGCATCGGTGTATCCGTAAACCTACAATTCTACACGAGCTTCATAAAACAATGCAAAATCCAAAGTAGCACTCACATAACGTAGAGTGCACCTCATAGCATCTAAATGTGGCTTCTTGTGAACCTACATAGATTGACATTCAAGTCCAATACTATAGCTTAGATCATGCCTTGTCATTGTGAGATATATTAAACTTCCAACAATTTTCCTCTACATAGTAGCATTTTCCAATGCTTCAACTAATGTAGTATCCAACTTCAAATTCTGATCTAATGGCATAGAAATTGGCTTATAATCAGCCATACCATACTTTTGTGGCATATTCAGAGCATATTTCCTTTCTGACATCCATATACTTGTTTTTGTATGTATAAACTCAATGGCCAAGAAATAGCGCACCACACCACCAAGATATTTCATGTCAAATTCCTTCATAAGAAGTTGCTTTATCTCTTTGATGCTTTCTTCTTTATCACCACTACAATAATATCATCAACATAAGTAGCCACAATCGTGATGCCATCATCACCCTTCCATGCATATAGTGAATGATCTACATCACACATAGAAAAGCCAATGGTGGTTAAGTAATCAGCAATCCTTCCATACCATGTACGAGGATTTAAGCCCATATAAAGCCTATTGCAACTTGCAAACATATTCTCGGTGCTTTGAATGTCCATGTCCTCGTGGTTGGTCCGTATATACTTTTTCCTGTAACTTACCATGTAGAAAAGCATTCTTCACATCCATCTGATGCAAAGTCCATCCTTCTGATGTAGCGAAAGCAACAAGTGTTCTAATAGTAGACATTTTAGCTACAATTGTGAATGTTTCCTCATAATCAATGCCATATGTTTGTGCATATCCTTTTGCTACCAATCATGCTTTATACCTGCTTTTATGCTACTGTTTCAATCAATTAGAGTTGTTAATGCAACACAAGCTAGGTGAATAGAATGTTTTCAATATTCTCTAGCTAAAAAGTGCTCTTGGAGGTCTATGGCAGCCATAATTGAATAATAATTCATCACAAGCATGTAATGAAGCAATAACATTGACAACAATGTATCTAGCATTGAGGCATAATCCACAAGTAGTCATGCTTTGAACATAACGTGTAATTCAAAGCCAAACTCCCCATCCATGTATAGGACCACAAAATTACGTAAGAGTGACTTTAGATTTTGGAGGCACATACGAATCTTCTACAATAAAGACACCATGAATAGCACGAGTAATCATGGAAGGAGCAATCATATAGAAATTACCCCAAAAGTTAAAAACCTCTCCATCTAAAGGAAATGGTCCTCTATTCCATCCTCCATATCTTCTTCTATCATATGTTGGTATTAGAGGATGATCACGAGTTGGAAATGGATAGTCTTCACATGTTTCAGTCTGTACACCAGGAGGTAGAGGATTTGGAGAAACCTCTACTTGTAATTGATAAACGGAAAGTCAATGATGTGTAAGAGGTATATTAGCATTATTAGTAGAATAATTATCCTCATCATCATCAAGCAAATATTCCTATATATTAAATACAATTTGATTTTTTAAATGAATACCAATTAAAATAATGACATCAATTTATAGAATCAATAGATACCCAAGCTCTATCACGCTGATAAGGAGGTGGTGCATGCTCCAAAGTAGCATACTTTGCCTCATGTTCAATACATTCCAATCATGGGCTCAATACGTAGCATAGCAAAAATTACACCAACATATAATATGCTCTTGTTTGTAAAAATCAATATAATTCCCATTGGAGGACACATGTGAAGACATTATTGCATGGATAGGAGGTGGTGGAGTACCCTCTGATTGATCACGATCTGATTTTTATATAATGGTAATAAAACATATATTACTCACATATGTATCTATCAAATATTAGAATTAAAAGTTTGATATACTTCCAATAATTAGACCTTGTAGGATTAGGAGACGGTGGTGGAATTCCCTCAAATTTATCAAAATCTGATTATGTAGCAAATAAAGGTACAAGATATTGATAACGTGATTATTTACATGCATACACATTCATAAATACATATTTACACATACACACATATTCATAGATACACAGATACACATTCTGAAATATAAATACACATACAAAACTATAAATGTATGACATGTGTATGTGTGTATGCATATATGGTTGCATGTGTGTGTCATGTATTTATTATGTATGTGTGTATCTATATGTGCAAGTATATGTATGCATGTATTTATTATGTATGTGTGTGTGTATGTATATATGTGGGTATGTGCATATAAGTGTATGTATCTATGTTTTTGTTTTCATATATATGTTTGTATGTGTATGGGTGGGTATGTATGTATGTGTATGTGTATATGTATGCATGTATGTGTGTGTATGTATGAATATATAAGTGTAGGTATGTATGTATAAGTTTACGTATATGTGTATGTGTATCCATGTATGTATGTGTATATATGTATATTTGTGGGTATGTATTTACTATGTATGTGTATGTATGTGTATGTGTATGTGTATGCATGTATCTGTGAGTATGTGTATGTGTGAATATGTATATATGTGTAAGTGTATGTGTATGCATGTATGTATATGTGTGGGTATGTATGTGTAAGTGTATGTATATATGTATATGTATGCATGTATGTGTGTGTATATATATGTATGTGTGTAGGTATGTATGTACTATGTATGTGTATGCATGTATGTGTGTGTGTATGTGTGGATATGTATGTATGTGTCAGTGTATGTCTATGTGTCTGCATGTATGTATATGTGTATGTGTATGTATATGTGTGGGTATGTATGTGTAAGTGTATGTATATATGTATGTGTGTGGGTATGTATTTACTATGTATGTGTATGTATGTATATGTGTATGTGTATGCATGTATGTGTGTGTATGTGTGTATGTGTGGGTATGTATTTACTATATATGGGTTTGTATATGTATGTGTGTGTGTATATGGTATGTGTATGCATGTATCTATGTGTGTATGTGTATGTGTGGATATGTATATATTTGTGAGTGTATGTGTATGTGTATTCATGTATGTATATGTGCATGTATATGTGTGGCTATGTATGTGTAAGTGTGTATATATGTATGTGTATGCATGTATTTGTGTGTGTATATATGTATGTGTGTGGGTATGTATTATCTATGTATGTGTATGTATGTATATGTCTATGTGTATGCATTTATGTGTGTGTATCTATATGTAAGTGTATGTATATATGTATGTGTGTGGATATGTATTTACTATGTATGTATATGTGTATGCTTATGCATGTATGTGTGTGTATATGTGTATGTGTGGGTATGTATTTAGTATGTATGTGTGTACATGTATGTGTGTATGTGTGTATATGCATGTTTATAGATTTAAAGTTTCTTTTATATTATAATTCATTTTTGTGTTTGAAATTGAATAACAGGAGATATTTTATAGAAGAGTAAAATAAGAGAAGACCTAACATAGCGACCGTGAGATGTGGCATTATTTTTGTAGACAGCTTCATCTTCAAGAATCATTTCCTAAGTAGAAGGCATACAAATTGCATTCAACTAGCTCATGTTGTAGACATTGTTTCGCTTTGTGTAAGCATCCATTTGGATTCAAATGTAATTTCTTGGAAATCTCTTAGTATCTACTACATGTCTACAAAGCTCACTAGAGTTCTCTGCATATGCTCTGAGAAAGAGCATTTTTGGTGTGTAGAGGTCAAAGAAGGATACCTGTGGAGGTCATTCGCGCTTCATCGTTGCATAGGGGTTGAGATACTTCACCCATTAAGTGTATGTGTGTATTTGTGTGTACATATGTGTCTGTGTGTATGTATGTATGTGCATATGTATGTGTATGTGTATGTGTATAGGTATATATATATATATATATATATATATATATATATATATATATATATATATATATATATATATATATATATATATATATATATATATATATATATATATATATATATGTGTGTGTGTGTGTGTGTGTGTGTGTGTGTTGTTGGTGCATGACAATCATCAATTGAAGGATTATGGAGAAATGAAGTCAAGAAGTCAAGAAGGAAACAAAGTCAGATGATTGAAGGAAGGACATTTTCAGAAAACCCAAAGATATGTACACATATGTACATTAGCTGACTTATACCTTTGTTTAAGTCATACACTTGTATATATTCATCTATAAATATGTTGGAAAATGTCGGGCAAATAGAGCAGAAGAGATTTTGAGAATAGGAAGAGAGAAATTAGTGTCATTAGACACATGAAGAGTGAGTGAATTGTCCATCCTCACTTAGATGTAAATTTTCTGAGAAATCAAAAAATTTTGCGCCCGATATTTTGCTGTCTGCTCCCTCTGTGCTTAATCTTTTGAGAAATCCTTTTGCACGTATCTAAGTCCATAGCTAATCTATCTATGGCTAGAATTTGAGAGGTTAATTGTAATTAGGTTGTGAGAATTTTGATTAGGAACATTCATATGTAAGAATGTTCTAACAGTCGAGAAATCTAGCGCACATTTCATCTTCAATGAAATGATCATTGCTCAGTCTACAGTGTAAAGTTAAGTTGGAAGGTAAGCTATCTATGGCTAAAAGATCTTGATCAAACGGGATTTACTTTGGGAGAACCAGTGCTAAGAAGTTGCAGGTGTCAAAGTCGCTATTGCAGAGAAGCACTTCCAGACATAGGTAAAGTGTTTCACACATTTCTCAGTGTGTACTTAATCTTTTTGAGAGATTTAACTTGGAAAAGTTGCGCAACCTTAAGGCGAAGTGTTGTGCAAAGTTTTATCAAAAACTTTACAGGATTGATTAGTCAATGAGTGACTAATCTGCAGCAGACTTTCCTGAAGAAACTGAATTTTTCAGAATAACCAATTTTCTGATAATTTGGTGAAGATTCTCTAAATTAGGTGGAGTCTAAAGTTGATCTTGATATAGATGTGATCTAAATTCAAGGTCAACTTGTTCTTTTGGAGATTAACACTCTCCATCATGTGTGTGTGTGTGTGTGTGTATGTGCATGAGCATGCATGTGTATGTGCATGCATGTGAATGTGCATATGCATGTGTAGAATTAGTATGTGTTAAAGTGTGTATGTGTATAGGAAATAATGGATATATGTCTTTTCATGTGTTTGTAGATATGTTTGTGCATATGCATATGTGCATGTGTGTATATGTGTATGTGTTTGTGTAATTGTATATGCATGTGTGTGTGTATTTGCATGTCCATGTGTATGTGCATATGTATGTGTATGTAAAAGTGTGAGCGTGCATGCTCATGTATACATGTATATGTGCATATGAATGAGTAAGTGTGAGCATTTTAATTAATGAAAATAAAATAATTTAAATGATTTATAAACAATGAAAACTGTACTTACAACATAGATGGGACTACGGGAATTCAAACTATGTGGCTCAGATTTTAACACCAAGGTGTCATGTTTGTGGGGAAATGGGCCATATAAGAGGATACTATAAGGGTTCTTAAGAGTAATATAAGAGAGAAAATATTGGCATGACCACATGGCTAGCAAGGCCATCATTACAAGTGAAGAATACCTAATAGCTACACGTCAAAACCATTTCGATAAGACCATGTATCTGACTACAACATCATTTTAATCTGGCTAGCAACAATGAATGATGAATAAATTTGTGAGATGGATGTAGAGGAGGTACTGCGGTATTCACTTTTATAGAAAACAAACGCTTCCAATACGTCGCCTACTCAAGGGGCGTTCTCTTTAGGGAAGTATACCCTTTAACATTTCTGTGAGCAGGTAGATAAAACGGATTGCACAAAGTAGTGAATGCTTCAGAAAATATGAACAATATGTGACCAAGGAAGACCATACACTTTTTGATCCGAATCGGATGATTACAAAGTTGGGCAGAGAACTCAGAACAATACCAATGGTAGTATTTCTCAAGAGAATAGAGATTAATCAACACACTGACTCACAGAAAAAATAACGCCAAGCTACTCTCTTACATTATAGTGCTCATAGCCCTTCACCGTGAAGCCTACCCTCTGTATACACGACAGAGTAGCTCCCACAGTAGACTTGAAACCACCAAGTGCAAGAGAGGTCTTCTACACGTATACGCGGACCACTGTATCTCTAAAACTTGTACATATACTCCTGTGTGTGTCGTCGTCCGTCGTAGCCGTAGTCCCAAATGAACACAATTCCTTTGATTTTATAGGCTCTAATAGGCCAAGAGAGCCTTGCTGAATCTTCACGTCCATTGATCACGCGCCGGTTAACCACCCAAAATTGGAGGGGTAGGTCAATTATTCCCTTGATTTGAATTGGATCCCCAAAGATAGGTAGTCACCGTGAATGGTTGGCGGCCACTTTTACTCTCTACAATACACTTTTATTTTTACCATCTCACTTTTACCTCTTCATCCAATTCTGACAATCTAATGAAGCCGATTGGTCCATCTGCTTATCCAATCATGGTGTTCCTCCACTGCCCCACCTTGTAGCAACCTTCTGGAGATAACTGGCTCCATATTCTAGAGTCCTCTGCATGTTCTTCAAACAATTACTAAGAATTTAAATGACATAGATTCAGCTTCTTTCTCTTCTTCGGGAGATCTTCTGTGGTTTGGTCTGTTGAGCCTCCTCAGGCATATGTGTGGGTGTATGTGTGTGAAGTTGTGTGAGTGTGTGTGGAATTGTGTGTGAGTGGAAGTGTATGTGTGATTACGTGTGTGCGCTAAGCTTGTGTGTGTGCTTTATGTGAGTGATTATGTGTGTGAGGGTGTGTGCGAGGGGAGGGGGTTGGCGCATGGAGGGAGTGAGGTGGAGGGGGTTTGTGGTGAGGGGAGGGGAGGGAGGTGGCGGGGGTTAGTGGTGAGGGGAGGGGAGGGGGGTGGCGGGGGTTAGCGTGAGGGGAGGGGAGGGGGGTGGTGGAGGTTAGTGGTGAGGCGAGGGGGGAGGTTTGGCGCATGGAGGGAGTGAGGGAGGGGGTTTGTGGTGAGGGGAGGGGAGCGGGGTGGTGAGGGTTTGTGGTGAGGGGAGGGGAGGGGGGTGGTGGGGGTTTGTGGTGAGGGGAGGGGAGGGAGGTGGCGGGGGTTAGTGGTGAGGCGAGGGGGGAGGTTTGGCGCATGGAGGGAGTGAGGGAGGGGGTTTGTGGTGAGGGGAGGGGAGGGGGGTGGTGGGGGTTTGTGGTGAGGGGAGGGGAGGGGGTTGGTGGGGGTTTGTGGTGAGGGGAGGGGGTTGGCGGGGGTTTGAGGTGAGGGGAGGGGAGGAGAGAGAGGGAAGGGGAGATAGAGAGGAAGAGAGAGAGGCATATGGAGGCTCTACAGACCCCCACATCAAGCCTTTGCACCGTCCCTGGTGCAATTTCTTCCTTATTATGCTTATTCTGTTGAGATCTTGGCAAAGTGCAATTACTGAGAGAAACATGATATGTACAAGGGGTGTAATGCTTCTATTTTGACTTAGGATAGATACTTCTTCACCCTAGAAATATTAACCAAGGGTATCCTCTTACCCTGCAAATCTTCTAGATGTACCGCTCCATGTGGCAATATTTTGATTACCTTATAAGGTCCTGCCCATTTGGGTGCCAATTTAGTGGAGATTGTTGGAACCTGATGCACTAAAACCATAGACCCTTCTTGAACTTCATTCGATCTCAGATACCTGTCATGCAGTTTTTTGCGCTCTTCTTGTGTTACCTGAAGTTTTTGCATTGCTCCTTCTCTGTATTCTTCTAATGTCACCAATCTCTGAATGGGGGGTTCAATTCCAACGGTTTTGATCCCTATTTCCTTTCTGATAATGAACTCAAATGGTGCCAATGCCTCTTTTCCATAAACTAAACGAAATGGAGTTTCGCCTGTGGTTCCTCTCTTCGTGGTTCTGAAAGCCCAAATTGCACCAATTAGTGCTAGTGGCCAAGAGCTTTGATGATCAAAAGATAATTTGCGAAGTAGTCCAATCAAAATCTTATTGGAACTCTCCGCTTGGCCATTTGCCCTTGGGTAATAGGCACAAGATTTCTTATGGAAGATTTTGTACCTGTCAAATATAAACTGGAGCAATTGATTTACAAAGTGTGTGCCCCTATCACTAGTAATTTCTAGTGGGCAACCAAATCTTGAGAAAATTCGTTTATACATAAATTTAGCTACTGTTAAAGCCGTGCAGTCCACAGTAGCTTTAGCTTCTATCCATTTAGTAGCATAGCATGTGGCCATCAAAATATTCTTTTTACCTCCTGGTTGCCCAGTTGGGCTAATTGGCCCTATGAAATCAAGACCCCATCGTTCAAATGGGAGCCATCCTGTAGATATGACCAATGGTTGGAAATTCAATCTGGTTGGCGCGGCAGCACACCTCTGGCAGATGTGGCATTCTTTGGCGAACTTGATTGCATCTTTGAAAATATGAGGCCACCATAAACGTTTGTGGATGATTCTATGAGCCAATTCTTCCCCCTTGAGATGTCCTTCACTGTGTGCAGCTTCTAGCAGAAGATTTACCTCCTCTGGATAGACACACCTTCTCAGTATATCATCTTGACAGTATTTATATAAATTTCCGTTTATAAGAGAATATGCTTTGGTTTTCAAGAGCAATCTTCTCTTTTCTACAGGTGTCAAGTGTTCTGGGATCTTTCCAGTAGTGAGAACATGAAGAATTTCATCATACCAGCCAATTCGAACTGTTACTAGAAAAAGATTGCTATCCACCAATTCGTCATTAATACCTGTTGCCTTTTCGCTCATTGCCGTCCTGGACACTTGATCTGCCATGTAGTGCTCTTTTCCTGGCTTAATATGAATATCAAAATTAAATTCTTGAAATAGGAGTAACCATCGCCAAATCTTTCCAGCTACTCTGGGCTTGTTAATCAGGTATTTCAAAGGTTGATGATCAGTTATGACAATAAAATGCACACCTAAGAGGTAATGCGGGAATTTTTGAAGAGCAAACACGATAGCCAAACCTTCCCTTTCAGTAGTGCTGTAGTTCCTCTCTGCTTTGGTAAGCAATCTGCTAGCATAAACGATAGGTTGGTCTATCTTCTGTGATGATGGTTGAGCCAAGACTGCTCCAACTGCATGAAGACTGGCATCTGTATGTACATGGAACTCTAATGACCAATTAGGAACAGTTAAAAGAGGAGCACTACATAGACTCAATTTTAATTCGCAAAATGCTTTCTCAGCTTCAGGAGTCCATGAGAAAGGGATATTCTTACTTGTAAGCCTGGACAAAGGCTTAGCTATTTCTGAATACATTCTGATAAATCGTCTATGATATCCTGCATGGCCTAAGAAACTTTGCACTTCCTTTGGGCTTTGTGGAATTGGCATGGAAAGGATAGCAGTGATCTTTGCCGGATCAACCGTTATCCCTTCAACTGATACTATGTGGCCCAAGAGAGTACCTTTGGTCACCAAAAAATGACATTTAGCAGGATTCAACTTCAAACCTGTTTTGAGACACTGCTCAAAGATTTCCTTTAGATTATCCAAATGATTATTGAAATCTTGAACTATTGCCCTCTTGTCTGTTCCTGAAAATACTAAAAAATCATCCATAAAAATGCACAGAAATGAGGTTAACCATTTCCCTAGTATGAGGTACATAGTCCTATTGAAGGATGCTGGTGCATTCTTCAAGCCAAAAGCCATACGGGTATAAACATATGTGCCCCATGGTGTAACAAAAGCCGTCTTGTCTCTATCTTCAGGATGAATGGCTATCTGATTGTAGCCACTGAATCCATCAAGAAAACTATATAAAGAGTGTCCGGCTACTTCTTCAAGCACCTGCTCTGTGAATGGTTGGGGAAAGCCATCTTGAATAGTTACCTTATTCAAGGCACGAAAATCAACACATACTCTTATTTTGCCGTTTTTCTTTGGTACAATGACCATGGAAGAAAGCCACCGTGAGTGTTCTACTGGAACAATAATACCTGCCTCTTCCAATTTTGTGATTTCTAGCTTTACTGCCTCTGCATACTTTGGATTAAGTCGGTAAGGCCTACTCCTTGCAGGTGAAGCTCCTTCCACTAAGGGTATTCGGTGTAATCCAAGCTCCTCAGGTATCCCTGTTAAGTCTTTATAGGACCATGCAAAGACACTTTTATAGGTAAAAAGTAGGGAAGTTACCTTCTGCAATAAAGGCGGATAGTGCCATAACCAAGCAGCCAAGTGAACCATCTGAGGATTCTCTTCATCTCCAAGATTTACTTCTTGAACAAACTTTTCAGAATTGGACTCACTTGAAAGTTCATCTCCACTGTATGCAGGAGCAGAGTTCAATTTATGATCCACAATTTGTTTCTTGATCCATCCTAAGGGTATATTTGAGAATGGAAGTTCTTGAAGGTCGCAATTATCTTCCCCAGATGCAAGCACCACTTTGTCTCTTTCTCGTCCTGCAAGCATAAAATCATCTGATTCCTCATGTTTACCTGCCTTTTCCCTACATACCTTCTTAGTGGCGCTCAGTGTTGAATTTTGATTATCTAATTCAATTGGAGATTTCTGTCCTTCCGGAGGTGCCTGCAAAAAATAAGCTTGACTTCCTTGCTTACTTTTTTCTATTTCGTTCAAGTGAAGAACATCAGTTTCTCCCTCTTCCCATCCTCCTTGTGTTGCTTCTGCAAAATCTTCATTTACCTCACATATCTCCACTGTGCAGCATTCTGCACTTCCCATCATCCACCTTAATAGGGCATCATCTTCTGAAGGCATTACCTGAGTTTCCATTGCATATCCAGTAGCCTTGTTGATGTCTGATCCTTCTTCCAAATGTATCTGTAATTGATTGTTAGTACATGTGGAAATCCATAACTTGTTCTTTCCCCAATCCTGTAGAGCCCTTGCTTGCCTTAGCCAAGGCCTTCCCAGGAGTAGAGGGTATGAGGTCTCCTGAGGCAGGGCAATAACAACAAAGTCTAAAACAAAATGACAACCCTGCACTATCATAAGTACCTTTTCAACAATGCCCACTGGTGCAACCCGACGTTGATCTGCTAAGGTGACTGTGAAGGGTGCTGCCTTTGTGGGATTGAGCCTTAGTTTCTTCATAGTGAAATCAGGCATCAAATTGATGCCGGAACCTCCATCTATAATAACACCTGCTAGAGCTTCATCCTTGATTAAAACGGATAATCTTGAGCTCTGATAATCAGCCAAGGGTGCAGGAGGAAAGTCCACCATAAAACCATCTATGCTAGGAGGTGGGCACAAGCATGCAGAATGTATAATCTTCAGCAGATCACTTCTTACTTTAGGATCTATCTTTATGAGTTGATACAGGCTAATCTGATGATGAATACCTTTCAAAATTTCTTCAATGTCCACTTCTTGCTTGCCTTCAGAAGTAATCGTTGGTTGATCTTTGAGCAAAGTAGTTGCCCTCTCATAAGCTTCTTCCATTTCCTCTTGGTCCTTCCATCCCACCCTCTTTTCTACAACTTTATCTTTGAGTCCTTGTTGTTCCTCCTTTTGGGCTACTGCCGCTTGCCTGGCTCTGGTCATCATTGGCATGGATGAAGATGAAACAACATAAGATTGAGCTGTCATACCTTCTACAGGTGGGGAGACTGCAATCATGTGAATAGGAGCCGGACGACCTCTTGGGCAATCTCTGGTGTAGTGATCCTTAGCATCTGGACAGTGCTGACAAGGGGGTGCATCCTCTGGAAGAGAACACCTGTTCTGCATATGGCCATACTCCCCACAACAGTAACACATTAGAGGCCTATTGTATCTAGGCCGAGTTGGGCGGGTCTCTTCTCTATTAGGTGCATTAGCAGTGCTAGCATAATATGAATCTACACCTTGATGGTTACCTCGCTGTTGTGTCCCCTTAAGGTAGTAGCAGTCTCTTGCTTCATGACCCTCTTTGCCACAGAACTGACAACTGACTCTGTTAGGACAATTTACATTGGAATGTCCATTATTATTACATATTGTACACCAAACCTGTCTTCGTATGTCCTGGGTAGTCCGCAAGTCTTCAAGCTCACGCCTAAGTTGAGAAACTTCATCCACATTATGAGTTGAGAGTGGCTGTACGACCTTCTCTTCTTGGCGACTGCTGCATCCTTAAGGCTTCCAACTCCTTCCTGAGTTGCCCGATCGGATCTAAATCGGATGCATAATTTGGTTGAGACTCTACTTCAAAATGTATTCTAGCCTCCTCAATGCGTGATGCAGTTGCAACAAAATCGTCAAGTGTTGCATCCAGTCTGAGGGATTCCCGAAGCTTTTGTTGAGATGACTTAGGCAGAGCCTTCTCAATCCATTTTTTGACTAAAAAATCACCTGGAGCATGAGGCAAACGAGAAACAAGTGCTTTAGTTCTTGTGTGTAATTCATGGAAGGATTCACCTGCTCGTAATTTTAGGTTCTCTAGCTGATCTAGAGCTCGTTCTGAGGAGTCGCTTGGTCGAAATGTCCGCAAGAATGCCGCTTTTAGTGCCTCCCACGTAGTGAAGTGCCCATCAGCATACTGGCTATACCATTTGTCCGCAAGGCCTTCCAATGTAGATGGAAAGAGCACCAACATTGCATCCTCCCGGTTCTGCAATCCTCTTCCACGACATAATGAGACGAATCTCCTCACATGGTCATCTGCATCTTCATAAGCCAATCCTTTAAATGTAGGAAACTTGATGTTCAACCTAGAGAGTAAATGGGAAAGATCCTCCATTGGTGCCGGCGCTTCTTCTGAAGTATCTGAGGAAAAATCTAAGGTTCTCCTATGCTTCTCTTTTGATAATCGTGTTACTCCCAAATCAATGGATAGATTCAAGGATGGTGGAGGAGAGGTAGGCTCACTGGTTGTGGTTATTTCTAACTTGTTTAGACGCTTCCGTTCACGATGAGACTCCTTGTCCGCCCGTGTATGGGTCATGTACCTATTCGCAAATACAATAGGGCGACAATCCTCTCACAGAAATGCAAAGGTCCCACCGGGCGTGCCAAACTGTAGAGGAGGTACTGGGGTATTCACTTTTATAGAAAACAAACGCTTCCAGTACGTCGCCTACTCAAGGGGGGTTCTCTTTAGGGAAGTATACCCTTTAACATTTCTGTGAGCAGGTAGATAAAACGGATTGCACAAAGTAGTGAATGCTTCAGAAAATATGAACAATATGTGACCAAGGAAGACCATACACTTTTTGATCCGAATCGGATGATTACAAAGTTGGGCAGAGAACTCAGAACAATACCAATGGTAGTATTTCTCAAGAGAATAGAGATTAATCAACACACTGACTCACAGAAAAAATAACGCCAAGCTCCATATTCCAGAGTCCTCTGCATGTTCTTCAAACAATTACTAAGAATTTAAATGACATAGATTCAGCTTCTTTCTCTTCTTCGGGAGATCTTCTGTGGTTTGGTCTGTTGAGCCTCCTCCAGCATATGTGTGGGTGTATGTGTGTGAAGTTGTGTGAGTGTGTGTGGAATTGTGTGTGAGTGGAAGTGTATGTGTGATTACGTGTGTGCGCTAAGCTTGTGTGTGTGCTTTATGTGAGTGATTATGTGTGTGAGGGTGTGTGCGAGGGGAGGGGGTTGGCGCATGGAGGGAGTGAGGTGGAGGGGGTTTGTGGTGAGGGGAGGGGAGGGAGGTGGCGGGGGTTAGTGGTGAGGGGAGGGGAGGGGGGTGGCGGGGGTTAGCGTGAGGGGAGGGGAGGGGGGTGGTGGAGGTTAGTGGTGAGGCGAGGGGGGAGGTTTGGCGCATGGAGGGAGTGAGGGAGGGGGTTTGTGGTGAGGGGAGGGGAGGGGGGTGGTGAGGGTTTGTGGTGAGGGGAGGGGAGGGGGGTGGTGGGGGTTTGTGGTGAGGGGAGGGGAGGGAGGTGGCGGGGGTTAGTGGTGAGGCGAGGGGGGAGGTTTGGCGCATGGAGGGAGTGAGGGAGGGGGTTTGTGGTGAGGGGAGGGGAGGGGGGTGGTGGGGGTTTGTGGTGAGGGGAGGGGAGGGGGTTGGTGGGGGTTTTGTGGTGAGGGGAGGGGAGGGGGTTGGCGGGGGTTTGAGGTGAGGGGAGGGGAGGAGAGAGAGGGAAGGGGAGATAGAGAGGAAGAGAGAGAGGCATATGGAGGCTCTACAATGGACCTACCAAAAACCATCCATATTCGCTCCTCCTAACCTTATCATGGAAACAACTCTTATACCTAACAAAACCATAATACCAGAAAAGCAGACCTCACCAAATTTTGTCTCATGAGTAAGGGACTCAGAGATGGCAACTACTAACATTGATCTTTTAAAATTAGGCAAAATTTTGAGCACTATTCGAAGAAGACCAAACAAGAAGTAGTGACAACAATAATTTAGCCAAAACTTGATCTTACAATGGAGCATAAAGTCCCCTTAATTATAGTCTATTTCAAAACTCATTGTATACCAAATGTTTTCTTGGATGATGGATGCAGCATCAATATTCCTAAATGTAATCGACTAGAATTTAGGTTGGATAAATCTTGAAAAGGAATTTCTTTGGTCAGGATGGTTGGAAGACCATGGTTAAAAGAAACCAAGGTTTTGCAGGACTTGTCCACCAAACAACTTGATTTTAAATACAATCAGCAAATTTACATGCTCCACCTCCCTACACACAAAAGGAAGTTCTCTGCATTTTATGTCAAAGTACATGGCATTGTCACCATTTATGATGGTTTGCACACATCAGCCAACCCTCGAATTGAATAACCGTGATAGCCCCCCTAAGATTTTGACTACAATGATGAATGCCAACTTATTTTTGACAACCTCAAAACACTTTTGACTGAAATCCTCATTCTCCACCTTTGAGTTGGGAAGTGCCATTCCACATTTTCCTTGGTGCAATGGATATTGCAATCGATAGTGTTTTAATGGAGTACAAGGATAAATGGTATCAACCTCTCTACTATGCTAGCCAAAGATTGGCACCACCCAAGCATAATTACTATGATCGAGCAAGAATGCCTATGATTTTTCTACTCGATAAAGGAATTTCGCATTACTTACTCAATTGGAAATTCACCTTACACATTGACCATTCGGCCTGGATGCACTTAGTGAAAAAACAAGTTTTTGAATTTCATAGCATTCACGGATGAGGCTTCTCACATGCAATTATTGATTTTTTATTACCATAAGGTAATGGTGCACTAGCTCAAGGGCTTAGTGATGCTCCTCTAGATATTTACACTATGCAGCCCATAAAGCCTACTATTCCTCTTGACCACACCAAGAACTACTATGACATGTTACTTACATTTTTAATCATTTGAATAACTCTGAACAGTTTACGTTTTATAGAGCGAAAACATCACGTGCTCTATAGTAGATGCTTTTGGCTTATAATTGGATATTTTACTACTATGGTCCATCTCGTGGCTACTTACACTGTATCCCATCTCATCAATTAGAAAGTGTCATTTACTTGAGTCACACCCAGCCTACAAGAACTCATTTCTCGTTCAACCTTACCATTCATAGAATTTTACTAAGTGGCCTCTGGTGGCCTACCTTAAATAGAGATGTATGAAAGTACATTCTTGCATGTGATCCTTCTCAATGCACTACATAGCCTCTACCCTAAGAATGCTTTCAACTTTAGTCTATTATGCCATAAGAACCATTCCAAAAATGGGGCCTCAATTTTGTCCGTCTGATATCTCCACCTATTGTGTAAACTAATAACCATTATATAATCACATGTATAGACCATCGTACTAGCTGTCCTAAGGCCTGAGCTATGAAAATTGCAACTGCTACAATGGTAACAATGTACTTTACCACCATTTTTCTTTCTTTTTGGCAACATGATTGCAAAATGCAAGAGTGCAGAAATGTAAGATTTTGGGATCCTATTAATATAATGATGTATGAAGGCCACGATACAGAGAGAGCATCATATGTATGCCAATGGAATTTCTTCTCCTATTTGTGCTTGAAGCACACATTTTCCCTATTCTGGTGTGAGCGTTATGGTGTCTAATTTCTTTCCTCCATTTCTATGAATTTTGTGATTGATTGTTCAACAAAGAACTATGTGGAAAGTATTTTGTGTGTTACTTCGTTGAAGATTTATCATCTATTATCTTTGTCTATGTAATTTCGGCAAAGGAATATTTTTTTTGCTATGTTCACAAAACTATTTGTGTGTAATAGAATTGCAAATGAAAAAATATAGAGACTCAGATTATACTCTCATTCATCCCACCCAAGAACCTTGTTGGACCTCTATCCTTCACTCATTAGGAAAGGTAAGGTTAAAACTTGGTATATTGTATTCTATGATGGAAGAATTTGCAACTTTTCTATGCAAGCTTGAAGCAATAATGGCATCATAGGCACTCTTAGAGAAGCCATGTTTATTGAAATAATCGAATCTCTATGATTAATAACAATAAACTTGAAATACTTTGCACACATAAAGTAGACTTTGACACCTTTCTAATGCAAGCTATCTTAGCAAAAATGGTTACTCCCAGTGGGAGAATCTATTCCTCTAGGAGAGAAAAGGTATGTTTTATGATGGCAGAATTTGCAACTTTTCTATGCAAGCTTGAAGCAATAATGGCATCATAGGCACTCTTAGAGAACCCATGTTTATTGAAATAATCCAAACTCTATGATTAAGAATAGTAAACTTGAAAGATTTTGCACACATAAAGTAGACCTAGAGACATTTCTAATGCAGGTTATCAAAGGTAAAATGGTTACTCCTAGTGGGAGAATCAATTCCTCCAAGAGAGAAAAGGTATGTTCTGCACTAGGCATATAGAGATAGGCACTTGCTCACTCTTGAATTCTGGTTCTCTCATATTGTGCATACAAATGACACAAAATTAGACCAAACTTTAAGAAAACACAATTATGATTCAAGAAAACCAAATATTACAAGACATACATGAGATATGACTAACGAAATCTATTCAAAACGCATAGAAATCTAGAGCACTCACACAAAAATGTGTTAGTTATGACTACACAAACTTTATTCAAATCACTTAATCAAACAAGAAGAGGGCTTGCTTACCTTAGGGGCCTTCTAACTTGCTTCCGAAAAAATTCTAAGAGCACACACATGCATGGGATCATACAATTTTAAGCTGAATGTGTGTTAATATAGAGTTGGAAAGATTCTTTGTAAGTAAGGGATCACTTTCCCTAAATTATAGTCTATTATTCACAACTAAGTGTGATTCAAATTTTGGTTGTTCAAAAATATGAAACTCTACAAGATGATTCCCTGCAAAGATTTTTATTAGAGAAGATCCATCCGAAAATTTTCACTTCCTTTCGAATAAGAAATAGAAGTCAAATCTAATAGGGAATGATTCTAACACGCCAATGCAAAAATGGAAGATGGTTGCCCTCCACTAGGTCCACAAGCAGTGATATATGCTAATTGTTCTCAACGTTTCTCTGTACCACTATATAGACTTTAAATGAAATTTTGAAGACTGATAATAAAAGCTACCCAACAAGCTTTAAATCATCCAAAATTAGTATCCTAGTTGGGAGAAACACCCTCTTCAAAAGAAGCTACATGTTTGCATCATTCTCTGCTTGATTTCTCACAACTCACTCAGTCAAATAACTTGAAACTTTGGCAAAGTTCAGGGCACTATACAAATGACCAAATGAAGCTTGAAATGAATGAAAATCAGTAGAATGAGAGCAAACAAGGCTCGGCAATCTGGTACAATCAGATTTGGAAAAGCCTAACTACACCTCTAGATACAGAGGAGTGAAATCATGAGAAAATGAGGGAAGCAAGCAACGGGGCTGCTTGCTGGAGTTTATGACTTCACTAAAATATGTGGGAAACTTATGGAATGCATACAACGAAAGAAAGACACACAAGAGGATGTATATAGAGTTTTACTTTTCCTATAATCTAGCTTACCCCCACGAATGAGTGTAGGTGCACTTTTTGGTGGCTGATTTGATCATATCTGAATTTGATTGAGTTTGATGGAGCTTCTAACTTTTTTCCACAACTTTGGGTCCTCCATTTTGATTGGTCCACTTGAAAAAGTTGTGGTTGAGCCCTTTTTCATGACTAGGACTTGATTTTCAACACTCCCTTTAGTAAAGATATCTGCATATTGGTTCTTTATATTGACATGCTCCACCTTGACATCCTTTGACATGATCGTATATCTAATAAAGTGGTAATGCACTTCTATATGCTTTGACCTTGCATGGAATATTAGATTTTTGAGCCAAATATATGCTACTTATGTTGTCACAAAAAATAGGTATTGGTTTCAACTGCAAATCACGATCAACAAACAACTTTTTGAGCCACATAAGCTCACAAGAGACTTGTGCTAAGCCTCTATACTCAGCTTTAGTCAATGTGAGAGCCACAATTGGTTGTTTCTTTGACATCCATGAGATGGTCTTCTTCTCGAGCATTATAACATAACCACTAGTGCTCCTCCTGTCATCTTTGGAACCTACCCAATCACCATCACAATAAGCCTGTACATTTAATCCATCATCAAATGGACAATATAGACCTTCATTCATTGATCCTTCGAGGTACCTAAGTACCCTTTTGGCCACAACAAGATGAGGTATTCTTAGTGCTTGCAAAATTTGAGATAACACTCCAACAACATGTGCAATATCTCTTGTCATAGTAGCATACAAGAGAGAGCCAATTATTGACCTAAACATGGTGACATCCTTCACTTCTTCACCTTCATTAGCACTTAGTTTAGAATTTACTTCTAATGGATTTGAAATGGGATTTCAATCACATAAGCCAAACTTCTTCAAAAGATCTAGAATGTTTTTCCTTTGCATCAAGTATATAGCTTCCTCTTTATATAGTACATTAATCCCAACGAAGTACCTTAAAATCCCCAAATCTAAGGTTTTAATCACATCCAAGCTTCCTCTTTATGTCCTTGATGTTCGATTCATCATCCCCTGTAATGATCAAATCATCAATATATATACAAACTAAAACAATTTTGCTACCTTCCTTCTTTGCAAAGAGTGGCTGGTGTGCATGACTCTTATTGTATGCACATTTACGAAGTAGTCCACAAGTCTTTGGTTCCAAGCTCTTGAGGATTGCTTCAGTCTATAAGAGCTTTCTTTAGCCTACATACATGATGTGGAAACCTCTCATCTTCAAAGCCTTGGGGCTGCTCCATGAAGACTACCTTTTCAAGCTCTCCATTTAGGAAGTCATTCTTCACATCCAACGGGTACAACTTCCAACGTTTTCACGCATATACGCATATAAACATGCACATACACACACATATATACACACACATACATGTGCACATACACTTACACATACACAACATACACATGCATATGCACAAACATTTCTACAACCACATAAAACGACGTGCATGCATGCATTATTGCATATATACATACACATACACAGATTAAAATATACTTAAATACATGTATACACACATCCACATGCATGCACATTCACATGCATGGACATGAATGCAAACAGAAATGCATCCACATGCACATGCATGTTTCATACATATACACATGCATATACATACACTTGTATATGTTTATATACATACACATAAAAATGCACATATGTAAATATAGACACACATACACATATATACACATATATATGCACATACGTACACACACATATACACATACACACACATGCACATACATACATATAAACATATACATGCACATACACATATACACATACACTTACACATATACATGCACATACATATACATGCACATACATATACATATACATATACATATACATACACATGCACATGCACATACACATATAAACACATATACACTTACACATGCACATGCGCATACATACATATACACACACATACACTCGCACATGCACATACACATACATACACATATACACTCACACATGCACATGCATATACACATATACATATGTACATACATTCATATATGCACACATATTACAGACATATACATGGACATATGTACACACACATACTACACATATATACATGCACATACATACATACATATACACACATACACATGCACATGCACGTACACATACATACGTATATATGCTTACACATGCACATGGAGATACATGCATATACAAATATACATATGCACATACATACATGTGCATATATATACAAAGATACATACTTTACTTGCATATAGACATACTTACACATATAGATATATAACTACATGTGCATATATGCATTTTATATACACATAAGCAGTATATAATTAAAGTAATAAAACACATGCTTAATATAAACAGTAATAACAATCAATAGAACAAAACTTTTCATTACTTAATATCATACACACAATTCAAAACATGACTGAAATGAACTATATATATATATATATATATATATATATATATATATATATATATATATATATATATATATATATATATATATATATATATATATATATATATATACATATATATATATATATATATGCGAATACATATCCAATGTCATAATCAAGAATCCTAATCATCATCATCATCATGATCATAATCATCAGCATCATCATCATCCTCATCCTCATCCTCATCATCACAATCATTCGCATGATCGGATGTATCTATGTGAGCACCTTGTGACAATCAAGATCATCCCTCTTGTGTCTGTCTCTCCACCTCATCCATATCTTCCTCTCCATAATACTCCTGTTTTACATATAAACAACATAAATAAGTAAAATAATTAAAACATCCTGAAAAATAAAATAATTATATAGAAATTAATAATACTCACTAATGCATCTGGATGCTCTCGCATATACTCACTCAAATGTGGATATCCAAAATGTGTAGCATACTCAATCTCATGTTTTGTAGGACATCGGCCGCAATCCTTTTGTTGCATTGAAACAAATAAAAAAGATTAGTTTCATCCATTTTAACTAAAATAAAAAATATACTCAGAATATAACACATATACTTACAAATGTAGCTACAAAAACATGATGGCCCGTCTGGCCTAGGTGTGATGTGTGGCCCGACTCAACTCTCTTCTTTGCAGTAGCCTATTTATTTAAAGAAAAAAGAAATACCTAAATTAAATGTAAAAAAAAAATGTATGAGAATTATAAATATAAACTATTAATTTGTATACCTCCTGCTGAGGAAATGACTCCTAAAGATGTAACTGTCCACAAAAAAACTCCCACCTCTCAGGTGGTATGTTAGGTTGCCTCTTATTTTTTTCCACCATACAATATCTCCTGTTAATTTAATCACAAATAGAAAATAAGAATCAAAATACATACACATATATACACACACATACATATACACATACCCACATACACATATACATGTAAACACATACACAGACATATATGCATACATATACACATATACATCCATATAACATAAACACACATGTACATATCCACATATGTATGTACACACATACATATGCATGCATATACACTCATTCATACAAAATACATGCATTTATCCCACAATAATGTGTATTTGTGTATATGTGAATATGTGTGTATGTGTAAATGTGTATATGTGAATATGTGTGTATGTATATATATATGTGAATTTTTATGTATGTAAATAATGAGATTATTAATATCAAATACCATTATTTGTAGATTTCAATCAATCACATGGAACTCCACCACCGTCTCCTAATCCTGCAAGGACTATATATTGTAAGTATATCAAACTTTTGATTTTCAATATATATGATGTTGGAGCAAGAAAATCATCAATAGATGATTACATGAAGCTTAGGAATGAAGAAGTGAAAAAAAGCCTAAAGCTAAAATGCATGAAGTCAATTGAAGAATCAGAGACAAATGTTTAGTACATTTATGTATAATAGTTTTGGAAAAACACTTAAAAATACTTGACGTAGTCACGAGTTTATACTCATATGTATATATAAGCTCATGTGTAGTTGCGATATAGAAGAGAAATCAAGAATAGAAGAAGAAGAAGAAGTCAATAGAATTCATGTACTTCAAGAGATAGATGTGTAGAGAGTTTTCTCGTGAGTTAGCGACTAGTCTTTCCTAGAATTCTCTCAGCCTGATTATGTGGATCAAGAAATCTCTTGTACACATCTAATTCATAAGCTAATCAAGCTAGGACCAAATTATGATGATCTAATTCTCTTTAGGTTGTGTGTATGACAAGTAGGAACATTCATATGTAGAAGTCTGCAAGTGTAGTTCTCAGAATCACGCATTTTCCTGTTCAAATATTAGCTTGGATCTTAGTGCTCAGTCTAAAGTTTTTATGATTGAGCATTCAAAATCTAAGTTAGAAGGTAAGGAACTTTCTCCAAAAGCATTTAGCAAAATGGGTTAGATTCTGAGAGAAATCAACTTGAGAAGTTGATCATGTCAAAGTCATCATTTCTGGAAGGCAGTTTTGACACAGGTTTGATATAAGTGATCAAATTAGAAATTTAATAGTTCTTTTGAAGAATTAATGATCAATATGATTGCACAAAGGTAGTATGGATATGTGTGTATCATTTGAATGATTAAAATCGAAGTCATATGCAGAGATTAAACTTCATTTCTAAAGCAGACTCCTGAAGATGAAGAAAGCTTCATATAGAGAAGTATTTCTTAACATATGTGAAAGATAATTTGAAGTTTGTGTAAAGTTTGATTTATTCTTGATATAGAGGACTTCTTAAGTCAAGATAGATCAGAAATTTGGAGATTAAAAGGTCTCCAGCAGTGGTATCAGAGCTGAAAAATCAAATCAAGGTGAAATAGAAGCAAGGAGAATCTCGACTGTTGCAGACATCAAAGATCTTGTGAATTGAAGAAGCAAAGAGTAAAGTTTGGAAGAAAACTTGAAGAAGAACAAAGCACAAACTCAAAGGATCAAGAAGGATTAAAGCTTCATATCAAAGGTACATTATATCATCATAAAGCTTAGTAATTGCAGACATAGAAGTCAAGAGATGGGAAAAAGCTTGTAGATTGACAAGCTAGATAGAGAGAACTATCCAGCATGGTCCATGAGGATGGAAGCACACCTCATGAGCAAAGACTTGATATCATTCATTATAGGAGAGGAAGAAAAGCCTAAGTTTAAGGATCCAAGTGTTCCAACAAGAGAAGAACTTGTAGAATTGAAGAATTGGGTGAAGAGAGATGCTCAAGCCAAGAGTATCATTTATATGGCTATAAATGATTATCTTCTACCACACAACTGAGGATTAGAAAGTGCAACAGATTTATGGAATGCTTTAGAAGAACATTTCCAAAACACAACCAAATCAAGGAACGCTTCACTATGGGCTGAATTTACAACATTCATGAAGAAAGGCTCTCAGTCAATTTTTGACTATGTTACAAGGATGAAGGACATTGCAGATAGCTCGGGAGTAGTAGATGAAGAAATTGAAGAAGACAAGTTGGTAAGGCAAATAATTACAGTTCTAAGAGGAGATGAAAGTTGAAACCTTTCAAATTGTCTAAGAACTATCTTTAGATCATTTTACTCCTGATCTTAATCAATTGTTAGGACATATGCTAACATTTGAGCAGGACATTAAAGGAGAGAATGATAGAGGTTCAAGTTAAGCAATGTATTCAAAGGATAAGAAGAAGAATGCTAAAGGCAAACAGACAAATGATGAAGAAGGATCTTCAAATCAAGTAAACTTCATGAAAGGGAAGATGAATTTCAGAGGTAAAGGAAGAGCAAGTAAGAACAAAGATAATACTAAAGCTTGTTGGATTTGTGGCAGAACAAATCATTTGGCAAATGATTGTTGGTATAAAAATCAGAATGGTGGAAGTCATAATCAGAATTTTACTCCTAGAGGAAGAGGACGTAGAAACCAAAGAGGCAATTTCAAAGGAAGAGGTGGTAGAATCTGTTTTTCTAGAGGAGGAGGAAGGAGTTTTCAAACTTAATCCTATAACAACACGTATTATAATTATGGTTGAGATCAGAAGGAAAAATTGACTCTTATCCTTAATGCAACTCATGAAGTAGTCAATGAAGATTTGAAATGGTTTTTTACATTGACTCAGGATGTAGTAATCATTTGAGTGGTAATATTTCTTTGATGATTGATATGGAAGTTAAAGTGAATGGACATACAGTTCAAACAGGAGATAACACCAAACACAAAGTTGAGAGTGTTGGATCAGTAAAGACAAGGAGTGGAAGTAAACTCCTAAGCAAGGTACTTTATGTTCCAACAATCCCTAAAATTTAATAAGTGTAGGGCAAATTGTTGAGAAGGGATATGAAGTCAGATTTACAAGTGATGGTGTTTATGTTGAAGATCCTATCAAGGATATAAAAGTATTGTCGTAGGATAAAGAAAGGAAGGTTATTCACCCTCAAAGTTCCAGGTAATGTGGGACATGCAGTGTTTACTTATGGAGATCAAAAGATGTCTGAATTGGATCTATGGCACAAGAGGTTAGGACATTTTAATGAAAGGGGAATTGAAGAAACGACAAAGAATGGTGCAGTGCTTGGTCTACCAAATATTGAAGGTCAACATATGATATACAAATGTGAGGCTTGTCAGTTAGGTAAAGCTCACAAGAAATCATACAATAAGCAAGGATACAGGTATTCAAATATGCTTGAATTGGTTCATACAGATGTGTGGAGTCCTTCAAAGGACTATAGCATAAATGGATCAAGGTATCATGTGTTATTTGTTGATGATGCAACCAGATGGATTACTCTATATGTGATAAAGGATAAATCTGAAGTGTTTGAGACGTTTAAACACTATCATGCCTATGCAAAAAGAATTACAGGACAAAAGCCTAAGAGATTGAGATTAGATGGAGGTGAAGAGTATTTTTCTAAAGAATTTGATGATTTTATGTGGAATGCAGGTATCAAAAGAGAAGTGACTTGCAGGTACTCCCGACAACAAAATGGAATTGCAAAAAGAAGAAATACAACTCTTGTAGAGTTTGCAAGATCATGATGAAGGAAAAAAGTTGTCCTAATCATATGTGGGCAGAAGCAATTAATACTGCAACTTATCTTGTGAATAGGTTGTCTTGCAAAGCTTTGGAGGGAAGGACTCCTTATGCAGAATGGTGGGGTAAGAAACCTACTCTTGATCATTGCAAAATATTTGGATGTTTGGCATATGCTTATGTTCCATCTCAATTGAGACATAAGCTAGAACCTAAAGCAGAAAAATATATGTTTATTGGGTATAATGATAAACAAATGGGATACAGGTTGTGGAATCCATCCACAAAACAATTTCTTTTTTCAAGGGATGTTACATTTGATGAGCAAAGCACATGGTTTACAGGATCAGATAGTGTATGTAAATATTTTGAAGAAATCAAAAGGAAAGGGAAGTCAAAGATGAAGGTATATGAAGAAGATATTAATGATGATGTTTGTAGGAATGAAATGCAAGACAATTATGAAGATAGACCAATGTTTGATCTAGAACAAAATGAAGGAGAAACTTCAAGTAGTGCAAAAATTAGAAGATCATCAAGAGATAGAAAACAACCTATCAGGTATAGTTATGATACTTCTTTCTTAACAACCAAAGATTATGCTTACATTGTGAAGATAGATGAAGATCCATCTACATATGATGAAGCTTAAGGAAAGGAAAATTGGGAAAAAGCAATGCAAGAAGAGTATGATGCTCTACGGGAGAATGAGACATGGGAATTGGTGCCAAGGCCAAAGAATCAAAAGGTGATTGGATGTAAGTGGGTGTACAAGACAAAGAGGTTTGTAGATGAGAAAGTTTCTAGATACAAGGCTAGACTTATGGTCAAGGGATATGCCCAGACACATGGAGTGGACTATGATGAAACCTTTAGTCCAGTAGCCAAGATGTCTACAATCAGAACTATAATTTCAATTGCTACATGTAAAGGTTGGAAACTTTCTGAATTAGATGTAAAGAATGCATTTCTAAATGGATATATTGCAGATGAAGTTTACATGGATCAACCAGAAGGTTTCCAAGAGTCAAGTGAATTAGATTATGTGTGCAAGCTTAAGAGAGCTCTAGATGGTCTAAAACAAGCTCCAAGGGCAAGGAATTATAGATTGGTCAAGTTCTTGAATGAACTTGATATCAAGCCTCAAAGGCAGATAGTAGTTTGCTAGTGAAAGCAAATGAAGGAAGATACATTTATGTGTGTATTTATGTTCATGACATCAGTGTCATAGGTACAGATGCTCACAGAATCAAGGAGCTAAAGAAGCATATGCAAAATGAGTTTAAGATAAGTGATTTGGGAAATTTGCCTTATTTCCTAGGGATGAAGATTATATACACTCAACATGGAGTGTATATTACACAAGAAAGGTATCTGAAAAATCTTTTGATGAAGTTTGACATGAAGAATTGTAAATCCTCAACCACACCATTGGAGGTTAATCATAAGTTAAGTAGGTATGGAGGAGAAGAGTTCAATGATATGAAGAAATATCATATTTTGGTTGGTAGTTTAGTTTATGCTACCTTGACAAGACCAAATCTTTCATATGCAGTTGGTGTCTTATCTCAATTTATGCATTGTCCAAAGCAAACTCATTGGGTTGCAGCACAAAGAGTGTTAAGATATATCAAAGGAATTGTGAATGAAGGTTTGTATTATGGGTTTACTTCTGATACTAGACTCAAAGTGTTTAGTGATGCAGATTGGGTAGGTAATGTCAAAGTCAACATTTCTAGAAGGCAGTTTTGACACAGGTTTGATCTAAGTGATCAAATTAGAACTTTAATAGTTTTGTTGAAGAATTAATTATCAATATGATTGCCCAAAGATAGTATGGATATGTGAGTATCATTTGAATGATTAAAAGCGAAGTCAAATGCAGAGATTAAAGTTCATTTCTAAAACAGACTCCTAAAGATGAAGAAAGCTTCATACAAAGAAGTATTTCTTAACATATGTGAAAGATAATTTGAAGTTTGTGTAAAGTTTGATTTATTCTTGATATAGAGGAGTTCTTAAGTCAAGATAGATAAGACATTTGGAGATTAAAAGTTCTCCGGCATTTGATAGATACATAACTGATATATATTTTTGTTTCTTGTTATAATAACATTTTGATCAATCAGAGGGCACTCCACCACCTCCTACCCATGCAATGACTTCACATGTGTCCTCCGATAGGAATTATGATGAATTTTACTATCAAGAGCATATTATATGTTGGTCTAACTCTTGCTATGGCACATATCAAAGACCATGATTGGAATATATTGAAAATGAGGCAGAGTATGGTATTTTTAAGCGTGCACCACCACCTAATTAGCATGATAATGCTTGGGTATGTATTTTTTGTAAGAAAATAGTTATGCAATATAACACAGGAGCAATAGCAGAGAAGATAACAGATATATGAGAATCTCAACAGTGTTTTTTACTAGCAGCAAGTACAAAGATGATGGCGTTGTCCACCCGTGCGCTCTCAAGGTAGAGCTTAAATGGTGATCTAGACAACTCTATATTGGGAGATACAAGGTAGAGGTATGATGGCTCAAATCGATGTCTCATGTAGTGCAGAAGTAATGTATATATAGGATCATGGGTGGCCTTCCATGGCCGGCTATACATGGGCGGTAGAGCATGGGCGGCCATCGCCCGCGTAATTGCCACACACAGCTTAGACCGGGTAAACCGACCTAACAAATATAAATGATTTCTGACTCCAACAGGGAATATTCCATGGAATATTCCCTTTACCATCACTACCCCCGGACTCCCACCAGGGGGCCCGCAGGCCCCCTGGGCCCCCCTAGCCAGGGGGCCCATTGGCCCCCTTGGACCCCCCAACTGGGGCTGCTCACCGTTGCCTCGGACCCCACAATTGGGTACCCTGGTAACTCCCTTTCCTTACAATACCTTACATCGTCCAATATGACCTTCATCCAACATGCAAGTTGGGATTCCCATCAATTGGGTAATGCACGCTTGGCTTCTCCTCATAATGGGGGCCTTACAAAATGTGCATACAATCATGAGAGGTAGACATTGCTCATATACTAACACCCCCCTCAATGTTTACCTATTATAAATCAAGTAGGTCTCGGTCCTATGCCCATCTGTTGAAGATGCCTGTTGAGTTGTTCTCTTCCAAGTGCTTTAGTGAATATGTCAACACAATTTGCCTCTGTTGGGCAATATTCTAGCTCCACAATTTCATCTTCAATTAGCTCACGAATGTAATGGTACTGTACTTGTATGTGCTTGGTGTGAGCATGAAATACTGGGTTCTTTGTAATAGCCATACAACTTTGATTATCACACTTGAGTACAGTCGGCATATTTGATGGAAAGCCTAGATCTACAAGAATTCTCCTTAACCAGACTAGCTCACAAGAAGCAAAACAAGCTGCTTTGTACTCTGCTTTAGTGGAGGAGAGTACGAGAGTTGGTTGCTTCCTACTTACCCAAGAAAATATTCCTGAACCAAATGAGAAACAATATCCAGAAACTGATTTTCTAGAATCACAATCTCCAGCCCAATCTGAATCACAATATCCTTAAAGTGTGTCACCTGTGGTTACATACAAAATACCAAAATCCAAGGTTCGTGCAATGTACCTTAGAATTTGCATTCCAGAATTCTAGTAACTCTCCTTGGGTTTGTTGGAAAACCTACTTAACACTACAACAACATAGCAAATGTCTGGTCTAGTGTTGCACAAAAAAATAAGACTTCCAACAAGCTTCCTATATTTCTTAGCATCTACATGAAGCATGTTATCATGCATAGATAGCTTATGATTTACCTCCATAGGTGTGCTAGTTGGTTTGCAATCCATCATTCTAAATGCCTTGAGAATTTCTTTGGCATATTTTTGTTGTGAGATGAAAATGCCATCCTTCCTTTGCCATACTTCAATTCCTAGACAAAAATGGAGTAGACCTAAGTCTATCATTTCAAACTCAGTTCCCAAGCTGATCCGAGTTTGATTGATGAGTTAGTGATGATCTTCTGTAATGATCAAATCATCTACATATACAATGAAGACAACTAGCTTGCTATCCCTTTTCATTACATACAAGTTAGCATTAGAAGTACTTCTTTCAAAACCCATGTTTTTGAAAAAATTATCTATCTGTTGGTACCAAGCCCATGGAGCTTGCTTAAGTCCATACAAAGCTTTCTTCAACCTCCAGACTTTATTTTCTGAATTGGGCACGTCAAAACCTGGTCGTTGAGATACATATACCTCCTCCTTGAGGTGACCATTCAAAAATGCAGATTGGACATCCATCTGGAAAATAGACGAGGACTTTTGTGCAGCTACTACAAGTACCGTCCGAATAGTTGTCATGCGTGCTGTTGGGGCAAACGTTTCTTGAACATCAAATCCTTCGATCTGTGAAAAACCCTGTGGAACAAACTTGCCTTATACTTTTCTAATGTTCCATGTGCTTTATACTTAGCTTTCCAAATCCATTTAGTACCTATTACCTTCTTCTTTGGCGGCAAGTCGACTAGATCCCATGTATCATTTTTGAGTATACTATCATACTCAAACTGCATTGCTGCTCTCCAACCGGGATCATCAAGGGCTTCTTCAATGGTGGTAGGTTCCTTTATTGAGCCCATGATATCTACCATTAGAGCCATGTTAACAATGTGTTCTGAGGCTCTTCTTTGCTCCTCTATTCTCTTTGATCTTTGTAATCCATCCGAGGATGATTCTGGTACATCTACATGTGGATTGTGATCATCAAAGAGCTGCTGTGCCCACTTCGGTAGTGGCTTGCTGTGCAGCTACAACTGGTTGGCTTTTTATTGAGGAAATTTCTCCATCAGATGTTTCCTCCTAACAGCAAAAAGTAGAAAGATCCTCCTAAAGTAGGGTAGACATTTTTCCACAGAGATCAGCATGTACCAACTCTAGAGGAGCTTGAGATCAATTGCTGGTCTCTCTAGGAAATGCCTTTCATTGTTGCTTGCCCATCATACAAGCTTCACAAGGTTCCTACAACTCTGAAAATGCAGGCAAATGAGCAACCATCTCTCTTCTTTGCATCTCCTTCAAAACTACAAATCCGAGATGCCCAAATCGTTGGTGCCATAACCTGCTTACATCTTTATCTTCAGTAGCACTCAAAGCACTTAACTCATACAACTCATCCCATCGTATGCCTTTACCTACAACATTACCTGATGAATCCATGATTTCTGCACCACTCTTATTGAAGTGAACTTCGAGTCCACAATCTGTTATTGGAGAAACTGATAACAAATTTCTTGTAAGTGTAGGTACATAGAGAACATCGGATAACGTTTTCTCAAAACCTGGAGAAGTGACAAAAGATATGGTTCCAGTTCCTTCGGCTGGACACTTGGAGTCATTTCCCACCACGACATTGATGGATTCTCACATAGGCACTAGGGAACTATACCAATCCTTTTTACTGATCATATGGCGAGAAGCTCCAATATCTAAAATCCCTCGTTCATCAACACGAGCTTGAGCAAATGAGCATACCTCTTCAATAGCTACCCAAAGTTCCAGCTCTGTGTTGTTTGCAGACTCTTTGTTCTTCCAGGATGATTTTACAGTCCCATTCCGCTTATCAGCTTGCTTCTTTCTGCAATCCTTGATGGCACGACCTTTCTTTTCACAATAGAAGCGACTTCCTGTGAACGTTTTCTTCTTTGCTTTCTTCTTTGATCCATCAGAAGAGCCTTTACCTTTTGCATTTGCTGAGAATGCAGCATCACTTGTACTTTGTTGATTCTTTAGCCGCATCTCTTCTTCTAAAAGCATCCCACAAAACTCTTCAAATGTAAGAAGAGTTGGTCTTATCTGAGTGTTAAGGGTTGTTACTAATCCATCATACTTTGCTGGAAGAACACGTTGTAGAGGAGGTACTGGGGTATCCACTTTGAACAAAAAGTAGAGATTAAAGATTAACACATCCAGTACATCGCCTACTCAAGGGGGGTTCTCTTTAGGGAAGTATACCCTTTAACATTTCTATGAGCAGGTAGATGACAAAGATTGCACCGAGTGGTACATACTCTAGAAAATATGAACAACAATTAGCCAAGGAAGACCAATCACTTCATGATTTGACTCAGATGATTACAAGGTTGGTCAGATGCTCAAAAGTGCAGGCTTAGAAGGCTAACATGCCATCCTAGAAATAAATAAGCTCAATGCACAGAATCTTCTCATCAGCTTAAGGGGCTAATTACATGCAGTCTAACTCAGAACAATACAAATGGTAAGATTTTCTCAAGAGAATAGAGCTCAATCAACAATACTGACTCACGGAAAGGAAAGAAAATCCAAGGCACTTTCTTACACTATAGTGCTCATAGCCCTCAACTGAGAAGCCTACCCTCTGTATGCACACTACAGAGTAGCTCCTACAATAGGCTTGAAACCACCAAGTGGAAGAGACGACTTCTGCACGTATGCCCGCGTCAATGAAACTCCAAAAATGTACCAAAAATGTGTGTACCGTGTACATGTAACACCAAATGAGCACAAATCCTTTGATTTTATAGGCCCCAATAGGCCAAGAGGGCCTTGCCGAATCTTCACGTCCACTGATCACGCGCCGGTTGATTACCCAAGATTGGAGGGGTAGCTCAATTATTCCCCTTGACTTGAATTAGATCCACAAAATAGGTAGTCGCCGTGAATGGTTGCTGGCGATTCCACTTTCACTTTTTACCTGCATTCTTCAATCATCCTGGTCAAAGGGGTCTTTGCTTGAACGATTGGGTTCTTCTTGATAAAATTCTTGCCCATAATTGCTCTTTAGATTATGGTATACTTCTGAGTCCATCTTCATAACCTTGCTGAAGGAAGAGGTCCCAATGTAATCGTGGGTGTGTATATGCAAAAATGTGTGTGTGGGTGTATGTGTGTATGTGGGTGAGTGTGTGTGTTGCATGTGTGTGTGCGAGTGAGAATGTGTGATAGTATGTGTGTGAGTGTGTGTATGAGTGGGGGGAGTGTGCATATGTATGGGTGTGTGCGTGTGTTTGTACGCATAGGGTTGCATGTGTGTAAGTGTGGGTGTGTGTGATTTGTGTGTGATTGTATGGGGGTGTGAGTGTGTAATGGTGTGGGTGTGTGTGGCATATGTGTTTGTGGGTGTGTGTGTGTGTGGGTGTGCATGTATGTGTTTGTGTATGTCTGGGAGTGTATGTGGGTGTGTGTGTAAGCCGGTGTGTGTGGAAGTGTGCTTGAGGGTGTGTGTGGAAGTGTGTGTGTGTGAGTGCATGTGTGTGTTTGTGTATGTATGTGTGTATGTGTGTTATTGTGCGTGTGTATGTGCGGGTATGTGAGAGAGATAGAGAGTGAGGGGGTGGAGTGTGTGCGCGAGGGGGGGTGGAGGTGTGAGGGGCGGGGGGCGGAGGGCGGAGGTGTGAGGGGCGGGGGGCGGAGGGCGGGTGTGTGAGGGGCGGGGGGCGGAGGGCGGAGGTGTGAGGGCGGGGGCGGAGGGCGGAGGGCGGAGGTGTGAGGGCGGGGGGCGGAGGGCGGAGGTGTGAGGGGCGGGGGCGGAGGGCGGAGGTGTGAGGGGCGGGGGGCAGAGGGCGGGTGTGTGAGGGGCGGGGGGCGGAGGGCGGGTGTCTGAGGGGCGGGGACGGAGGGCGGAGGTGTGAGGGGCGGGGGGCGGAGGGCGGAGGTGTGAGGGGTGGGGGGCGGAGAGCGGGTGTGTGAGGGGCGGGGGGCGGAGGGCGGAGGTGTGAGGGGCGTGGGGTGGAGGGTGGGTGTGTGAGGGGCGGGGGGCGGAGGGCGGAGGTGTGAGGGGCGGGGGCCGGAGGGCGGGTGTGTGAGGGGCGGGGGCGGAGGGCGGAGGTGTGAGGGGCGGGGCGCGGAGGGCGGAGGTGTGAGGGGCGGGGGGCAGAGGGCGGGTGTGTGAGGGGCGGAGGGTGGAGGTGTGAGGGGCGGGGGCGGAGGGCGGGTGTGTGAGGGGCGGGGCGGAGGGCGGAGGTGTGAGGGGCGGGGGCGGAGGGCGGAGCTGTGAGGGTATGTGAGAGAGATAGAGAGAGAGAGAAAGAGAGAGAGAGAGAGAGAGAGAGAGAGAGAGAGAGAGAGAGAGAGAGAGAGAGAGAGAGAGAGAGAGAGAGAGAGAGATCGAGGAAAGAGAGTGAGGTAGAGAGAGAGGGAGAGAGAGAGAGAGAGAGAGAGAGAGAGAGAGAGAGAGATCGGGGAAAGAGAGTGAGGTAGAGAGAGAGGGAGAGAGAGAGATCGGGGAAAGAGAGTGAGGTAGAGAGAGAGGGAGAGAGAGAGAGAGAGAGAGAGAGAGAAAGAGATCGGGGAAAGAGAGTGAGGTAGAGAGAGAGGGAGAGAGAGAGAGAGAGAGAGAGAGAGAGAGAGAGGGAAAGAAAGAAAGAAAGAAAGAAAGAGGGGATGGGAGAGAGAGAGAGAGAGAGAGAGAGAAGGAAAGAAAGAAGAAAGAAAGAAAGAGGGGACAGGAGAGAGAGAAAGAGAAATGGAGAGGCAAGCGAGCAGCGAGAGAAAGAGGAAGTTAGAGAGAAAGAAGGGGAAAAGAGGGGTGCTACAGACCCCCACACCAAGATTTTGCACCGCCTCGGTGCAATTTCCTTCTCATCTTCTTATTGAATAAAAACAATGGCAAATACTTTGAATGACATGTGGTACGTACAATGATTGAAATTTTTCCAAGCTCACTTAGTTTAGGTACCTTTTCACCCTGGAGATGTTGACCAAGGGAATCCTTTTACCCTGCAAATCTTCTAGATGTACTGCACCATGTGGTAACACCTCGATAACCTTATATGGTCCTGCCCATTTGGGTGCCAATTTAGTTTGAATTGGTGGAATTTGATGCACTAAAACCATGGACCCTTCCTGTACTTCATTGGACCTTAGATACCTGTCATGCAGTCTTTTGCGCTCTTCTTGTGTTACCTGAAGTTTTTGCATTGCTCCTTCTCTGTATTCTTCTAATGCCACCAATCTCTGAATGGGGGTTCAATTCCAATGGTTTTGATTTCTATTTCCTTTCTGATAATGAACTCGAATGGTGCCAATGCCTCTTTTCCATATACTAAACGGAAGGGAGTCTCGCCTGTGGTTCCCCTTTTTGTGGTTCTGAAAGCCCAGATTGCACCAATCAATGCTAGCGGCCAGGTGCTTTGATGATCCAAAGATAATTTGCGAAGGAGTCCAATCAAAATCTTATTGGAACTCTCTGCTTGGCCATTTGCCCTGGGTTAGTAGGCACAAGATTTTTTATGGAAGATTTTGTACCTGTCAAATATAAACTGGAGCAATTGATTTACAAAATGTGTGCCCCTATCACTAGTAATTTCCAGTGGGCAACCAAATCTTGAGAAAATACGTTTATACAGGAATTTGGCTACTGTTAAAGCCGTGCAGTCCACAGTAGCTTTAGCCTCCATCCATTTAGTGGCATAACACGTGGCCATCAAAATATACTTTTTACCTCCTGGTTGCCCAGTTGGGCTAATTGGCCCTATGAAATCAAGACCCCATCGTTCAAATGGAAGCCATCCGGTAGATATGACTAATGGTTGGTAATTTAATCTGGTTGGCGCGGGAGCACATCTCTGGCAGATGTGGCATTCTTTAGCAAACTTGATTGCATCCTTGAAGATATGAGGCCACCACAACCCTTTGTGGATGATTCTATGAGCCAATTCTTCCCCCTTTAGGTGTCCTTCATTGTGTGCAGCCTTCAGCAAAAGATTTACCTCCTCTGGATAGACACACCTTCTCAATATATCATCCTGGCAGTATTTTATATAAATTTCCATTTATAAGAGAATATGCTTTGGTTTTCAGGAGCAATTTTCTCTTTTCTACAGGTGTCAAGTGTTGTAGGATCTTTCCAGTAGTCAGAACATGGAGAATTTCATCATACCAACCAGTCCGGATTACTACTAGAAAAAGATTGCTATCCACCAATTCATCATTAATACCTGTTGCCTTTTCGCTCATTGCCGTCCTGGACACTTGATCTGCCATGTAGTGCTCTTTTCCTGGATTAATATGAATATCAAAATTAAATTCTTGAAATAGGAGTAACCATCTCCAGATCCTTCCAACTACTCTAGGCTTGTTTATCAAATACTTCAAGGGCTGATGATCAGAAATAACAATGAAATGTACACCAAGGAGATAATGTCGGAACTTCTGAAGGGCAAATACAATAGCCAAACCTTCTCTTTCCGTTGTACTGTAATTTCTTTCAGCTTGGTTGAGTAGTCTGCTTGCATAAGAGATAGGTCTATCCACTTTGTGAGATGATGGTTGAGCTAGAACTGCACCAACAGCATGAAGACTAGCATCTGTATGTACATGAAATTCTAATGACCAATTAGGAACACTTAAAAGTGGAGCAGTACATAGCCTCAACTTTAGTTCACAAAATGCTTTGTCAGCTTCAGCACTCCATGAGAAAGGGATCTTTTTGTTGGTAAGCCTTGACAAGGGCTTAGCAATTTCCGAATACATCCTAATGAATCTTCTGTGATACCCTGCATGACCCAAGAAACTTTGCACTTCCTTTGGGCTTTGTGGAATTGGCATGGAAAGAGTAGCTGTAACCTTTGTAGGGTCAACAGTTATTCCTTCAGCAGATACTATGTGACCAAGAAGAGTACCCTTAGTGACCAAAAAGTGACATTTATCAGGATTCAATTTCAACCCTGTTTTGAGACATTGCCCAAAAATTTCTTCTAGATTTTCCAAATGATCATGGAAATCTTGAACTGCTGCTCTTCTATCTGTACCTGAAAATACTGAAAAGTCATCCATGAAAATGCGTAGAAAGGTTGTTAACCATTTGCCCAATATCAGATACATCGTTCTATTAAATGAAGCCGGTGCATTCTTCAAACCAAAAGCCATTCGAGTATAGACATAAGTGCCCCAGGGAGTAACAAAGGCTGTTTTGTCCCTATCATCAAGGTGAATTACTATCTGATTGTAGCCACTAAAACCATCCAAGAAACTATACAAAGTGTGACCAGCTACTTCCTCAAGCACTTGCTCTGTGAAGGGCTGAGGAAATCCATCTTGAACAGTCACTTTATTCAAAGCACGAAAATCAACACATACCCTTATTTTTCCACTATTTTTCTTCGGCACAATAACCATAGAAGAAAGCCACCTGGAATGTTCTACTGGCACAATTATACCTGCTTCTTCTAGTTTTGTAATCTCTGCTTTTACCGCCTCTGCATACTTCGGATTGAGTCGATATGGCCTACTTCTTACAGGTGCAGCTCCCTCAACCAAGGGTATCCGATGTAATCCAAGATCTTCTGGTATTCCTGTTAGATCTTTGTAGGACCATGCGAAGACACTTTCGTAAGTAAAGAGCAAGGAAGTTACCTTCTGTAATAAATTAGGATAATGCCACAACCAGGATGCCAAATGGACTACTTGAGGGTTCTCTTCATCCCCTAAATTACTTCTTGAAGTAATGTTTCAGGACTACCCTTGCTTGAGAAATCATCTCCACTATATGCAGGAGTGGATTTTAATTTATATTCTGCAACATGTTCTTCCATCCATCCTTGAGGTATATCTGCAAAAGGCAGGTCTTCTCTGCTCTTAAGTTCACAATCTTCTACCTCTGATTCTTGTATATGGCTTGCCCTTTCAAAGTTTGTATTTTCCTGCAATTGCTTATTCTCCAATACCTTGTGATCTTCATTGCCCTTTTCTGTAATTACCTTATCTGCAACTTCCTCCTCAATTTCATTGATCTCCACTGTACAACACTCTGCACTTCCCATCATCCAATTTAACAATGTATCATCTTCATGGGGTAGAGAGGGCATTACCTGAGTGTCCACAGTATATCCAGTAGTTTTCCCTGAGTCAATTCCTTCCTCTAAGTGTACTTGCAGTTGGCTATTGGTGCTTGTTGAAATCCATAATTTATTTTTCCCCCAATCTTGCAAAGCTTTTGCTTGTCTCAGCCAAGGTCTTCCCAGGAGTAGAGGGTAAGAAGTCTCCTGAGGAAGTGCAAGAACAACAAAATCTAGAACAAAATGGCAGCGTTGTACTACCATCAGTACCTTCTCAATAATGCCTAGTGGCGCAACCCGATGTTGATCTGCCAATGTAACCGTGAATGGTGCCAACTTGGTGGGGCTCAATTTCAACCTCTTCCTTGTAAAATCTGGCATTAAATTGATACCAGAACCTCCATCTATGATCACACCTGTGAGAGCTTCATCCTTTATACAAACTGATAATCTTGAACTTTGGTAGTCTGCTAAGGGTGCAGGGGGAAAATCAACCATGAAACCATCTATACTAGGTGATTGGACCAAGTGAGCAGAGTGTATAATCTTCAGTAAGTCACTTCTTATTTTTGAATCCATCCTTATAAGTTCATATAGACTAACCTTGTGATGAATACCTTTCAAGATCTGTTCAATGTTTACCTCCTGAGTATTTTCTTGTAGACTTGTTGGTTGACCCTTTAGAGAAGTAGTCATCTTATCATAAGCTCCTTCAATTTCTGCTTGGTCCTTCCATCCTGACTCCTTTTCTTCCTCTTTATCCCGAAATCCTTGTTGTTCATCTCTCTGGGTTGCAGCTCCTTGCCTAGCTCTAGTCATCATGGGCATTGCAGAGGATGAAACAGCATAAGTCTTAGTGGTTTTTCCTTCTTCCTGTGGAGAGACTACAATCATGTGGATTGGAGCAGGACGACTTCTCAGACAATCTTTGGTATAATGATCCTTGGCCTCTGGACAATGTTGACAAGGAGGTGCATCTTCTGGAAGAGAACACCTATTTTGCATGTGGCCGTACTCACCACAACGATAACACATCAAAGGTCTATTATATCTAGGCTTTGCAGGCCGATTCTCCTCTCTATTAGATGTATTTGAAGTACTAGCATAGTATGAATCCAAAGTTTGAGGGTTACTTCTCTGCTGTGTACCCTTGAGGTAATAACAATCTCTGGCTTCATGACCATCTTTTCCACAAAATTGACAGCTTACCTTAATAGGGCAGTTAGCATTGGAATGTCCATTGTTGTTACAGATTGTACACCAAATTTGTCTCCTTATATCCTGAGTGGTCTTCAAATCTTCTAACTCTCGGCAAAGTTGAGATACTTCATCATCAGTGCGACGCAGTGGTGGCAAGACCTTCTCTTCTTGTTGATTTTGATGCATCTTCAATGCTTCCAGTTCCCTCCTTAGTTGCTCAATAGGATCCAGATCTGCAGCATACTTTTGTTGTATATCCCCCTCAAAATGTTGCCTTGCTTCTTCAATGCGTGATGCCGCTGCAACAAAATCATTGAGAGTGGCATCCAATCTAAGAGACTCCCGAAGCTTCTGCTGAGATGACCTTGGCAGGGCCTTCTCAATCCACTTTTTAACCAAAAAGTCGCCTGGAGCATGTGGCAGACGTGCAACAAGTGCTTTTGTTCTAGTGTGAAGTTCATGAAAAGATTCACCTAGTCTTAGCTTCAAATTCTCTAGCTGATCTAGAGCTCTTTCCGAAGAATCACTCGGTCTAAATGTTTGTGAGAAAGCCGCCTTCAAAGCCTCCCATGTAGTGAAATGGCCATCTGCATACTGATTGTACCATTTATCTGCAAGACCCTCCAATGTGGATGGAAAAAGTGCTAGCATTGCATCTTCCCTATTCTGCAGACCTCGCCCACGGCATAAAGAGATGAATCTTCTCACATGATCATCAGCATCCTCATAAGCATGTCCCTTGAAGGTAGGGAACTTGATGTTGAGCTTGGAGAGCAAATGAGAAAGATCCTCCATTTGGACCGGTGTCTCTTTTGACGTATCTGAGGAGAAATCTAGAGTTCTCCTATACCCTTCTTTTGACAATGGTGTCGCACCCAAGTCAATGGACAAATTTAGGGAAGGCAGAGGGGAGGTAGACTCACAAGCCGTGGCTATTGCTAACTTGTTAAGACTCCTCCGAACACGAAGAGACTCCTTATCTACTTGTGTATGGGTCATGTACTTATTCGCAAGTGTAATAGGGCAAATACCTCTCACAGAAATGCAAAGGTCCCACCGTGCATGCCAAACTGTAGAGGAGGTACTGGGGTATCCACTTTGAACAAAAAGTAGAGATTAAAGATTAACACATCCAGTACGTCGCCTACTCAAGGGGGGTTCTCTTTAGGGAAGTATACCCTTTAACATTTCTGTGAGCAGGTAGATGACAAAGATTGCACCGAGTGGTACATACTCTAGAAAATATGAACAACAATTAGACAAGGAAGACCAATCACTTCATGATTTGACTCAGATGATTACAAGGTTGGCCAGATGCTCAAAAGTGCAGGCTTAGAAGGCTAACATGCCATCCTAGAAATAAATAAGCTCAATGCACAGAATCTTCTCATCAGCTTAAGGGGCTAATTACATGCAGTCTAACTCAGAACAATACAAATGGTAAGATTTGCTCAAGAGAATAGAGCTCAATCACCAATACTGACTCACGGAAAGGAAAGAAAATCCAAGGCACTTTATTACACTATAGTGCTCATAGCCCTCAACTGAGAAGCCTACCCTCTGTATCCACACTACAGAGTAGCTCCTACAATAGGCTTGAAACCACCAAGTGGAAGAGACGACTTCTGCACGTATGCCCGCGTCAATGAAACTCCAAAAATGTACCAAAAATGTACCAAAAATGTGTGTACCGTGTACATGTAACACCAAATGAGCACAAATCCTTTGATTTTATAGGCCCCAATAGCCCAAGAGGGCCTTGCCGAATCTTCACGTCCACTCATCACGCGCCGGTTGATTACCCAAGATTGGAGGGGTAGCTCAATTATTCCCCTTGATTTGAATTAGATCCACAAAATAGGTAGTCGCCGTGAATGGTTGCTGGCGATTCCACTTTCACTTTTTACCTACATTCTTCAATCATCTTGGTCAAAGGGGTCTTTGCTTGAACGATTGGGTTCTTCTTGATAAAAGTCTTGCCCATAATTGCTCTTTAGATTATGGTATACTTCTGAGTCCATCTGCATAACCTTGCTGAAGGAAGAGGTCCCAATGTAATCGTGGGTGTGTATATGCAAAAATGTGTGTGTGGGTGTATGTGTGTATGTGGGTGAGTGTGTGTGTTGCATGTGTGTGTGCGAGTGAGAATGTGTGATAGTATGTGTGTGAGTGTGTGTATGAGTGGGGGGAGTGTGCATATGTATGGGTGTGTGCGTGTGTTTGTACGCATAGGGGTGCATGTGTGTAAGTGTGGGTGTGTGTGATTTGTGTGTGATTGTATGGGGGTGTGAGTGTGTAATGGTGCGGGTGTGTGTGGCATATGTGTGTGTGGGTGTGTGTGTGTGTGGGTGTGCATGTATGTGTTTGTGTATGTGTGGGAGTGTATGTGGGTGTGTGTGTAAGCCGGTGTGTGTGGAAGTGTGCTTGAGGGTGTGTGTGGAAGTGTGTGTGTGAGTGCATGTGTGTGTTTGTGTATGTATGTGCGTATGTGTGTTATTGTGTGTGTGTATGTGCGGGTATGTGAGAGAGATAGAGAGTGAGGGGGTGGAGTGTGTGCGCGAGGGGGGGCGGAGGTGTGAGGGGCGGGGGGCGGAGGGCGGAGGTGTGAGGGGCGGGGGGCCGAGGGTGGGTGTGTGAGGGGCGGGGGGCGGAGGGCGGAGGTGTGAGGGCGGGGGGCGGAGGGCGGGGGGCGGAGGGCGGAGGTGTGAGGGGCGGGGGGCGGAGGTGTGAGGGGCGGGGGGCGGGTGTGTGAGGGGTGGAGGGCGGGTGTGTGAGGGGCGGGGGGCGGAGGGCGGGTGTGTGAGGGGCGGGGGCGGAGGGCGGAGGTGTGAGGGGGTGGGGGGCGGAGGGCGGAGGTGTGAGGGGCGGGGGGCGGAGGGCGGGTGTGTGAGGGGCGGGGGGCGGAGGTGTGAGGCGCGGGGGCCGGAGGGCGGGTGTGTGAGGGGCGGGGGGCGGAGGGCGGAGGTGTGAGGGGCGGGGGGCAGAGGGCGGGTGTGTGAGGGGCGGGGGGCGGAGGGCGGGTGTGTGAGGGGCGGGGACGGAGGGCGGAGGTGTGAGGGGCGGGGGGCGGAGGGCGGAGGTGTGAGGGGCGGGGGGCGGAGGGCAGGTGTGTGAGGGGCGGGGGGTGGAGGGCGGAGGTGTGAGGGGCGGGGGCAGAGGGCGGGTGTGTGAGGGGCGGGGCGGAGGGCGGAGGTGTGAGGGGCGGGGGCGGAGGGCGGAGCTGTGAGGGTATGTGAGAGAGAGAGAGAGAGAGAGAGAGAGAGAGAGAGAGAGAGAGAGAGAGAGAGAGAGAGAGAGAGATCAGGGAAAGAGAGTGAGGTAGAGAGAGAGGGAGAGAGAGAGAGAGAGAGAGAGAGAGAGAGATCGGGGAAGGAGAGTGAGGTAGAGAGAGAGAGGGAGAGAGAGAGATCGGGGAAAGAGAGTGAGGTAGAGAGAGAGGGAGATATATATATATATATATAGAGAGAGAGAGAGAGAGAGAGAGAGAGAGAAAGAGATCGGGGAAAGAGAGTGAGGTAGAGAGAGAGGGAGAGAGAGAGAGGGGGAAAGAAAGAAAGAAAGAAAGAAAGAGGGGATGGGAGAGAGAGAGAGAGAGAGAAGGAAAGAAAGAAGAAAGAAAGAAAGAGGGGACGGGAGAGAGAGAGAAAGAGAAATGGAGAGGCAAGCGGGCAGCGAGAGAAAGAGGAAGCTAGAGAGAAAGAAGGGGAAAAGAGGGGTGCTACGCACGTACGCATCTTCAAGCCAGCTCTTCTGGTGTTATAACAACACCAACTACAGCCAATTGGTCTTGAAGATGTTTTATCCGTTTGATAAAATCTTTAGCCTTTTCAGAATCAGAATGCTTTTCATTTGCCAACTAATTTTCTAAATTTTGTATCCTAGTGTGGTTCTTCGTCTCATATTGTCGAGCCAATATGCCCCAAGCCTCATGTGCTTTAGTAGTATGTTGAACTAAAGTAAGCACAAAATCATTTACACTAGTGACAATTGCACATAATGCATTAGCATTCCACCTCTTCCAAGCTCGTAGAAGATCTGGATCTGACTGAATCATCAATCTTGAATTTGTTGGATCCTCAACTGGTATAGGCTCTGGATCGAATCCCATCAGTCCCATGAGAGTGTCAAGTAATTCATAGGAGTCCAAAATTGCAGAAATTTTGAACCTTTAGAGTGTATAGTGGGTTCCATCCAGCCTCCCTTAAGTGAATGCAGGTGGGCGAATTCAAATTGGTGCAGCAATAACATTAGTTGAAGCACCAAGACCAGTGTTCGATGATGAAGCCATCATGTAATCACTCAAATAATCTACTGATATTCTAGTCTGCTAGTAGGCTAAAGTAGTGATACTTATCAAGCTATTCGAACCTTACAACTCTGATACCATGTAAGACAATAGTTTTGCAATATAACACAAGAGCAGTAGCAGAGTAGATGACAGATATAGGAGAATCTCAACAATTTTTTACTAGTAGCAAGTACAAAGATGATGGCCTTGTCCACCCGTGCGCTCTCAAGGTAGATCTTAAATGGTGATCTAGATAACTCTAGATAGGGAGATACAAGGTAGAGGTATGCTGGCTCAATTCGATGTCTCAGGTGGTGCAGAAGTCATGTATATATAGGATCATGGGTGGCCTTCCATGGACGGCTATACATGGGCGGTAGAGCTTGGGCAACCACCGCCCGTGTAATTGCCATACACGGCTTAGACCGATTGAACCGACCTAGCAAATATAAATGATTTCTGACTCCAACAGGGAATATTCCATGGAATATTCCGTTTACTGTTGCACCAGGGGTGCTGCCCTCGGACCCCCAGGAGGGGGCCCACTGGCCCCCTGGGACCCCCCAACCAGGGGGCCCGCTGGCCCCCTTGGACCCCCCAACTGGGGCTTCACACCGCTGCCTTGGACCCCACAATTGCGGATCCTTGTAACTCCCTTTCCTTACAATACCTTACATGGTCCAATATGACCTTCATCCAACATGCAAGTTGGGATTCCCATCAATTGGGTAATGCACGCTTGACTTCTCCTCATAATGGGGGCCTTACAAAATGTACATACAATCATGAGAGGTAGACATTGCTCATATACTAACATTTTTTCTATAAATTAATGTCATTATTTTATTTGAAAACCAGATACAAAACCAAATTAGTGTTGATATATAGGAATACTTTCTCGATGATGATGATGATGATAATAATTCTCACAATCTAAATTTATCTCGTACACGTCATGGAATTGCTATTCATCATTTACAAGCAGAGCTTTCTAGAAATCCTCTACCTCCTGGTTTAGAGACTAAAACGGTTGGAGATTATCCATTGCCAGCTCTTGATCGTTCACTAGTACAAACATATGATATAAGAAGATATGGAGGATAGAAAAGAGGACCACTTTCTCTAGATGGAGAGGTTTTCAACTTTTGGGGTAATCGTTATATGATTGCTCCATCCACTATTACTAATGTTGGTCGTGGTCTCTTTATTGTAGAGGATTAGTCTGTGGCTCCAAACTCTGGAGTCACTCTTATGTCATTTTGTGGTCCTCTATATGGATGGGGAGATTGGCATCGACTTGCACGTTATGTTCAAAGCATGAGTACTTATGGAATATGCTTGAATGCAGCATCCCTTACTAGTAAAAGGTTTTCACATATAGAAAATGAAAGATTATATATTGATGGAAGACCTTACATGCATGGAAATATAGCAGGTCTAATTAATAGTAGTTCAGGGTTACATCATAGTTCAAGGACTAATTGCACATTTAAGGAGCGTGAAAATACTCATGAATCACCATAAATGAGTAGAGATGTATCAAGATACATATTTGTCAATGCTATTACTACATTACATGCTGGTGATGAATTATTAGTGAAATATGGATGGCGTAGACCTCCAAGGGCACCTTTTCGCTAGAGAGAGAGAATGAAAATTTTCTATCCATATTGAATAACTTATATATTTAATTTAATGTTTAACGTTTACTTTTTATTCATTTATGGAATACCAATGATTTTTATTCATGTGTGTAGATTCTAATGTACGATGTTGATGATATTCCTCCACACCATTCACAATCGCTAGTGAGACCTCATTTATCAGAAGCTTCTAAGAGGAGGCTACGTAAAAGTGATCCTATGGAATATGCAAGGTTCAAAGATCTATATTCAAAAGAAGATAAAGTACAAGATTTGTGTGACAATGATGAAGATGATGGCATGGCAGATTTTATTGAGGATTGTTATCAAAGTGACAGTGAGAGCATTGATATTTCTAAAAATGACAAATATCTTCGAGAGGAATGTCTAAAGCATGTATATGAAGGAAGTTGTTTGAAACAAGTAAGTGGGAGCTTACTTATTTGCAATCTTCAAAATTGTTTTGGATGGAGTAATGTATCTATTTCGGCACTGTTAAGGTATAATTTTCAATTTTCTATCTATTTCTATATATATACATGCATAAATATATACATAGAAATGCATGCATATATAGACATACACATAATTATACATGAATGCATACACATATATAAACGTACCCACACATATACACACATACACATTTTATGACAGTAAGGTCAAATTATACATACCTGTATCGAATGAAGATGTTTTGTCCATCTAGCCTTTAGAATTATCCACCCAACCTTTAGAATCTTCTTGAAACATCTGTTTCTCCTATTCTAGCCGACCTAATACCTATGGTGCTAACTCTTTTAAGAACCTTGCATACAAATATTAAGTATCAACTAGCTATGGAGGTATTAGGTCATTAGGAAGATGGGAGGACCAAATTTATCTCAAAGATTTTGAAGCATGAAAGAATAATTTTAAAGCATGGGCAGAAAGAAAGTGTCCGTTCAATGCAGGTTTTTATTCTTACTTTAGCTAAGGTAAGAACAAGAACTTGCATTGAATGGACACAATCTGTCCACCCATCCTTTAAAACTATTTATGCATCTTTCAAAATCTTCGAGATAAATTTAATCCTCCTATTTCCAAATGACCTAATACCTCCATAGCTAACTGATACATTATATTTGTAAACAAATATGTAAGCCTTATTTAGCAAGGTAGGTAATAGATTGACTATAAGATGGGTGATAACCAGATAATTCAGCTGTCTAGATATCTATATGACAGTCTACAAACCACAATAAACAAAAAGAAAATTAGAAATGAAATCAAATATATACAGCTACACATGCATACATACACATACATACATACACATATATATACACATAAACATACATATACACATGTTATGAGAGGAAAGTCAAATTATACATACCTGTATCGATTGAAGATATTTTTTCCATCTAACCTTTAGAATTGTCCACAGTTACAAAAAAAATTAAAAGAAATCAAATATACATAGCTACACATGGATACATACATATACATACAAACATACACATTCATACATACATACACATACATGTATACATATATACATACATACATACATACATACATACACATATATAAACACATACACATACATATATGCATACACATACACATACATACATATACATAAATAAAACACATAAACACACATACATACATATACACATACACATACACATACACATGCACATGCGTATACACATCCACATAAACATACACATAAGCATACACGTATATAGAATTATATGCATATATATATATATATATATATATATATGTATATATATATATATATATATATATATATATATATATATATATATATATATATATATATATATATATATATATATATGTGTGTGTGTGTGTGTGTGTGTGTCAAAATATTCTTCCTACCTCACATGATGAAATGAAGAAGATCCTCAACAATCGTGGTATAGATTATCAATGTATACATGCATGTCCTAATGAATGTATTTTATACAGAGGTGAATATGCAGACTCTTTGACATGTCCAAAATGTCAATCTCCTCGATATAAGGATGAAGAAGGTAAAATCCTAAAAAGGTATTGAGACATTTTCCATTGGCTCCATGGATTAGGCATGTTTTAAAGCCCGGAATAATCAAAGCTTTTGACATGGGGACATGATCATAAAAGTACTGATGGAATAATCACAATTCCTCATGATAGTGTTTCTTTTAAGCATATTGATTCTACATGGCCTGAATTTTCACAAAATCCACAGAATCTAAAGTTAGGAGTTGCATTAGATGGGGTTTATCCTTTCTCCATGAAATCTAGTAAATGCTCAACATGGCCACTGATAGTTATAAACTACAATCTTCTACCATATCTTAGCATTAAAAAGGGACATATAATGCTTTCACTTTTAAACCTAGGATCTCTAAGAGTTATGGAGAGGTATTAATGTCATTGATGTATCAAAAATCATCAATAAAAGATATATTATAGTTCGTGGTATTGTGACTTGGACTATTCGTGATTCTCCAAGATATGGTATTTGTTCAGGTATTGAAGTAATTTTTTTTTAGTATGCATACAAATAAATTTGAGTTAATGTAATTATATTTTTATTGTTTTGATGATACAAGAATATCTGTTAAGGATTATAAAGCTTGTCCATATTGTGGTAATTGGTTGAGATCAATCTATAGTAAGAATCTCAACAAAAATATTTATCTTCGACATCGATAATTCTTGTGTGATGATCATCCATTAAGATCTAAAAGAGAAGTGATACATTTTAATTGGAGGCTTGAACCAGGTCAATGTCCAAAACCTATGATGAATATGGATTGGTATAAAAAATGGATAGATGGATCTCTAATAGATCCAGAATCATAAATCTTCAATGATGATGAAGGTAATGAGTATGTGAAGAGAGGTAAGGGAAAATTGGCTTTCCTAGAGAAGATATCAATATGGTATTCTTTGGAGTATTGAAAAGAGTTAACAGTATGTCATCTTCTTGATCCTATGCATATATCCAAGATTATTGGTTATTCACTACGTCAACATCTTCTTGGAGTAAAAGATACCATAGCATCAAGGAATGATTTGAAAGATCAAAACTCAAAACCAAAGGTATGGCCAGTTTTTAATAGACATCGCCAAGAAACGACTTATGTGCTTGCTCCTTGGGTACTTACGACAACAGAGATATAGACTATCAACAATATAATTCAATTGATTGAGACTCCTATAGGATATGGAGCATCTTTCCAAAACATGTTTACTATGGATGATAACATCTTATCTAGGTTAAAAACCCATGATTGGCATAACTTTTTGAAACATATTTTACCTTTGGTTATCAATGGATGTACAATAAAAGGAGTACGAGATGTGATCTATCGTTTTGGATGGCTTATAAGGTAATTATGATACTTTTATATTTAATATATATGAATATTTGATATCTTTTATTTTTGAATAAACTTCTTTATAATTTCTTTTATGATATGTATAGATGGATTACATCAAAAGAGATTGAAAAAAATTGAATCCCACAAAAAAAACGTGAATACAAAGAGCTACTATGTTTGATGGAGAAAGAACTTCCTACTTCATTTTTTGATGTTTAGGTTCATTTATTAGTCCATCTTGTAGATGAAATAGAGGTTGCAGGTGTTGTCAACACTCGATGGATGTTTTGGGTCGAGTGATTTATGGGAATATTAAAAGGTTATGTGCGACAAAGAGCAAAACCAAAAGGATCCATGGCAAAGGGTTGGATGCTTGAAGAGTGCATGTATTATGCCAGTGAGTACGTTGAAATAGTTCGTGAAGAGGCTCCACATGCATGGACCAATGAGTCTTCTTCAAAAAAAATAGATGAGGTATTATATGGAAAGGGAGTTCCATTTTTATTTACATTTCAAGAAAAAAATGATGGTGATACTTTTGTAGCATGTAATAGTGAATGCATGCAAGCATTCCTTAGTGAGTATGAGCAGGAACTTCAAAATCTCCGAAGTCAAAGACAAAGAAACAAAAGATATAGACATAATCTCGATAATAATGAGATTACAAATATATCCTCTTTCATGGATTGGCTATATAGGCATTTGCAATGCGCCAATGCAAATAATGAAGAAATCTCAGATGAAGAGAGAGAGTTAATGATAGGTTGTGAACGAAAGGTAATTTTATTTTAGTTATATTTTTTTTTCATATATGTATAATAGTTTCTATTTACTAATTTAATTTCTTTTTCAATCTCAAATGTTCACTAATATGTGGGCTTTTGGATAGCATATTACAATCAAAACCATTGATTCTTTAGGTAAAACAGAGGATTCTTGTTGTCAAGATCTTGCTCACATGCATAAGTCATTGTTTTACCTATTTGCTTCAACTAGTGTTGTAAAGTGTTTCAAAATAGGAGGTTGTTGGACCAATTTGATGCCTGACATTGAGTTGTACTTGATAACTTCTTATTTTTTATGCCTATGATTCACATGATGATTTGGCACCTAAGGAAATGAGATTTAATGCAGGACGTTGATGCTCGACATCGAATTCTAGCCTAAAGTCGACTTTAGTGCACCAAGTTGATTCTAGTCATCGAATTTGGAGCATAGGGACATGTTTTTAACTTAAAGAGGAAAGGTTTCCTATTTTGGGAGCTCATACAGGGACAATGTGTGAAGGTCATAACATGGTGTTTAGTGCAAAGTTTTTAGAAATAATAGTTTCTTGGAGATTACGAATACTGAAAAATAGATGCAACAAGAGACGAGACCAAACGCAAGATTGGGTGCAATCTCCCCCCATGCACTCTATTTTGAAAGTCCATAGAGTGCATGTATTTATAGGAATATTTTATTATGTTGAAAAGAGTGGTTACATGAGAGCGGCTTCGAAAAGCAAGCATGAAACTAAAAGTTGGTAACTTTTACAGAAAGCCATTGCTTTCAATAACAAAAACTACGGTCTACAACGACCCTTATTTTAACCATTACTTTTCTAACTGTTTCTAACAATAGAACCGTCTACGCATAATAATTATTCGGATTATTGATATCCGCCCTTTCACACTTTGCACGCTCCTCACAAACCTTCAGTTGCTATATCAAAAACATCAAAAACACATTAATACATCAATAATTTAACACTATAACAATGCATTGTTCAATAATAATTTAACACTCCAACAATGCATTGTTCAACATATTCCATGTTACAATCCAACAATGCATTGGCCAACATCTTCCATGTTACACTCGAACAATGCATTGTTCAACATATTCCATAAGTTATAACATTTCCCCTAAGTTGAAAAAGCAACTGACCTCAGTTGATAAAAGAATAAACATGGATGGCCAGTCACATGTTTCATCATTGAAAAAAAAAATAGGCATGTGCCATGTAAAAATACATGCATGGAAATGTTCATGGAGCTGTTACATTAATGTGTTTGTGTATGATATGCAGAAATTAAGTGGTCGTAATGAGATGTCGATTGTGTTTTATGTATCCATTGACGTTCTTCAATAGAATGATTTTACCGAAAACAATTTCAAAAGGTGCATGATCAGTAGTGGTGTGTGCAGTGTTATTGTAAGCAAATTGAAGCAATGGCAACTTTTCATCCTAGTGAATAGGATTATCTAATGAATAACAACGCAATAAATCAAGAATAGTATTGTTTGTAGCCTCACCTTGTCCATTACTTTCAGGATGAAATTCAGAACTAAAATCTATTTTAGAACCCAAATGTTGAAATAAAGCAACCCAAAAATGATTACAAAATCTAACATCACGATCAGATAACATTACTTTAGGAAATCCATGATGTGGGAAAATGCATTTAATGAATAATTTTGCAGCTTGAGGTGCAGTCAAAGTTTTTCTACATGGAATGAAATATGCATATTTACTAAACCTATCAACTATTGTCCAAATCATATCATTATGTGATGAAGTGATAGGAAGACCTATGATAAAATCCATGATAGAGATTTGTTCCCATAGCTCATTTGGAATGGGAAGTGGCATTAATAATCCAAATGGTTTACCATGATGACGTTTGACACGCTGACATACAATGCATTGAGAAACATAATGTGCAATATCTTTTTCCATCTATGGCCAAAAGAAGAAATCTTTGCAAGCAGAAATGGTGCTTTGTATGCCTCTATGACCCATGTAAGATGGTTCATGCATTTCTTTAATGGATAAATCTTTAAATGCTTGGGTTATGCACAATCTATGTTGAAAATAGAGAAAACCATTATGAAATGTATAATGTTCATCAGATAAAGATGCACCATTGGTGAAATCATGCCATGCATGTGAAAAAGACGAATGAGATGCATAAGTGGAAACCATTTCTTGAAAAAAATGAATTTGGATGGCAGAAATATTATTCAAAACAACAGAATGCAAAGGGAAACGACTAAGAGCATCAGCTACAACATTAGCTTTACCAGGACGATATTGTATCATGGGTTGGAAATTTTGAATGAATGGTGCCCATTTAAGATGCCTATCAGAGATTAAGGGCTGATTTAATAAATGCTTAATAGCATGTTGATTGGTTTTGATTAAGAACTCAGAGCCCATAAGATAGTGTTTCCAAATTTGCAAAGTATGCACAACTGCTAACAATTCTTTATCATACGTACTATAATTCTGTTCTGAGGGCTTAAGCTTCCTACTCTCAGATGCAAGGAGATGGTCATTTTGCATTAAAACAGCACCTATTCCTGAACCGCTAGCATCAGTAACGACATGAAAGGGTTGTGAAAAATCAGGTAATTATAAAACAGGTGCATGTGAAAGTGCATGTTTAAAAGGACTGTTGTTGGGTAACTCCCCATGCAAATTTTATTTTCTTTTTCAACAAAAAGGTAAGAGGCAATGCTAAATAAGAAAAATTTAAAGTGGTCGTTGGCGTGGTTGTTGTAGACGGATGGACTTGGTTATGGACTAGAATTCTTTTTTTGCATCATAGGCATAGGATATAGCTTCATTGAGGATTATAGGTCGTAGGGTGTGAAGCGTAGCTTGGATTCCCACCTCCAAACCAACTACCATCGTAAGCTTGTCTGCCTCAGTTTGTATCTTCTGGAGGACTTCATCACATTGTCGGATCTCGTTCTGAGCTCCTCGAAGATCATGCCTCAAAAGCTCTAGTTGTTGTTCAAGTGTTGCCTCAAGTAGACGTGAATTACTGTAATCCTCCATGGGTCTCTTGGACCCTTAAGCTAGTGCTTTCCTCTCGGGATGTACCCTCAGGAAATGTACCCTAGAAGAATGTACCCTGTCTGGATGTACCCTCGTGTACCCTGACAAGATGTACTCTGTCTGGATGTACCCTGGTGTACCTCGATAAGTGTACCCTGGTGTACCCTGAGAAGTGTACCCTGAGAAGTGTACCCTGATAGGATGTACCCTGAGACACGCCACGTCGCGTCGCACCGTGCCGCCTTGAAAAGTGAGAAAAACTGCAAGTTATGTTAAGTATAAGAGGAAAGAACTTGAGTGATAACTCCAAGAAAGAGTGTAGTGGTAAAAGTACTTCCCTTGAAAGTAGGAGGTTGTGGGTTCAAATCCTCCTACCTTAGGGAATCTAAACCTCTCTATTTCCACTCAAAATTAAAATTGCCTCGCACGTAGCCAACGGCTGCCAACAGTCACCAAGGGAGCCTTGGGTGCCAATGTTGCCAATGTATTGCCTAAGTTATTGCCTAAGTTCTTTGCCTTAGTAGATGCCTTAGTCGATGCCTTAGTCAATGCCTTGGAGTAAGCCAAAGGAGTAAACGTAGGTGTATACATAGGTGTAAACGTAGGTGAAAACGTAGGTTTTGGTTCTAGAACTAGAACTGAAACAGAAACAAAAACAAAAACAGGAACAGGAATAGGAGACGGAGATGGAATCGGAATCGGAATCGCGAATAGAGAAGAGAGAACAGAACCCTCTGTATTGATGCGTGCAGAGCTCTAATACCACTGTTGTGAGGATCTTGCTCATGCGCATACAGAGATTACGAATACTGAAGACACACAGAAAAATAGATGCAACAAGAGATGAGACGAAACGCAAGATTGGGTGCAATCTCCCCCCATGCACTCTGTTTCGACAGTCCATAGAGTACATGTATTTATTGTTGGAGATAGACGTCTGCGGAAGCACGCGAACAGCACAAGGAAGTAGAAGAAGCTTGGAGCACAAACACACAATACTGAATGTATTACTAGAGAATGTACAAAGATAAGTAGCCCATTAGGGCAATAGGCGTATATACAAGCCGGGGGAAAAAACCTCCTAAAGAGGGAAAAAAGTGCCCCGACAGTCCTAGAGTGTTCACACACATCACTACCCAAATATATCAACAAATCCCCCCTGGGAGTGATGCGGTGCATAAGGAGCTGGCACTCATGTATAAGGAAGTGCCAAGCTATGTGGAAATCACTCCACAAAAGGAAGTAAGCCCAAAGCTTTGCGAAAAGCTTCAAACTTCTCCCTAGGCAGAGCCTTCGTGAAAAGTTCTGCAATGTTCTCTTGCGTGGGCACATATGCCAAGCTGATCTCCCCAGCAGAGAACCTCTCCCTGACATAGTAATAATGCACCTCAATGTGCTTAGTGCGAGCATGGAACACAGGGTTCCTCGCAACTGCCAATGCGCTCTGACTGTAAGTGAAGATGGTGGTGGCAGAAGACTAGCCAACACCCAAATCAGCCATAAGGCGTCTGAGCCACACACACTCAACAGTCGCTGTGAAAGCTGCCCTATACTCAGCCTCACAACTGGAAGTGGCCACAGTAGGCTGCTTCTTGCTCAACCAAGATATACATGAGCTACCAAGCATGAAGCAAAAACCACTGGTGGACACACGAGTGTCATAGCAACCAGCCCAATCTGAGTCAGAAAAAGCATGCAAATCTGGCGGTAGTGATCCCCCCTTGGGATAAAACAACCCAAGTAGCCGAGTACCACTCAAGTAGCGAAAGATGCGCTTAACTGCTTTCCAATGCGTGACTCCTGGGCAATGCATAAACCTGCTCATCTGTGAGACAGCAAACTGAATATCTGGCCGAGTAATGCATAAGTAAATCAAGCATCCAACAGCCTGCTGATAGAGAACAGCATCAAATGCATCTCCAGCATCATGAAGACTCAATCGTAAACCTGTCTCCATAGGAGTGGCAATAGGCTTACAGTCTTCAAGGCCAAAACGCTGCAATAATGTGTCAATATATTTCGTTTGACACAAAGCCATTCCACCATCAACGTGCAAAACTGAATGTCCAAATAGTGATGCAAATGCCCCAAATCAGACATCTCAAATGAGGCATGCAAATCAGCCTTAAAATCAGCAATATGTGTCTCAATAGGACTAGTGAGTAGCATGTCATCAACATAGACAACAATGATCAGAAGCACATCATTAGCACGCTTAACATATAAGGTGCTTTAAGTTGGACTGTTCTCAAAACCATGTGCAATTAGATAGGCATGTATCTTCTCATACCAAGCACGTGGTGCTTGCTTTAAACCATATAACGCCTTCTTTAATCTGCACACCTGGTTTTCATGCCCTTTCTGCACAAAGCCACGGGGTTGAAAAACATACACTTCTTCATGCAAGTCACCATTCAGAAATGTTGTTTTAATGTCCAACTGATGTACATTCCAACCATGATGGGCTGCAAGTGCACAAATGCTACGAACAGTAGTCATACGGCATGTAGGTGCAAAGGTCTCATCAAAATCAATGCCTCTTTCCTGCGCATAACCCTTTGCAACAAGCCTAGCCTTATACCTGTCAATGGTACCATCAGGTTTACGCTTCAGCTTGTATACCCACTTAGTGCCAATGGCCTTCTTGCCAGGAGGCAAGTCACATAAGGACCATGTACCATTTTTCATTATAGCATCATATTCAGATTGCATAGCAGCCATCCAATTTTCTGAATTTTGTGCTTCCTCAAAAGAAACAGGCTCATTCTCATCACAGAGACTAGATGCAGCCATAGCATAGCAATCTGATGCAAAGGAGGCAGTATGAGAGCCTGAACGAGTACGATATGACAAAGTTGCATCTAATTTGCTGTCACGCAAAGTCTGCACCAGCCATTTTGGCATAGTTTTTGCCTGCTCAATATCAGCTCTCTCATCAGCAAGTGCATCATGTAAATCTGCATCAGAAATGGAATGATCTGCATCATCATATGAAACTTGCAAAGGCTGAGAAGTTGCCTCATTAGGACCAACACTAGCCTGTCCACCTGTAAAAAGAGGCATCAAAGTATCATACATGTCTTTGGAGCTAACAGATGTCTCCTTAGTACATGAAAGCAATGGCTGAATAGCATCTTCCACAAAGACAACATCACGGCTAACCAGAATGCGTTTAGTCTGTGGATGATACAGACGATAGCCTTTACTTTCAGAACTGTACCCAACAAAAATACATTTTACTGCCTTATCATCCAATTTTCTACGATGTTGTTCAGGCACTAATGCATATGCCAAACAACCAAAAACACGCAGATGAGCAACAGATGGCTTGCGGTCATGCCAAGCCTCATATGGAGTGATAGACTGCAATGCTTTAGTGGGACACCTGTTCAGTACATATGCTGCACACATGACAGCCTCAAGCCAGAAACTATGTGGTAAAGCCTGACTTTTGACCATGCACCTCGCCATCTCCATGAGTGACCTGTTCTTTCGTTCAGCAACTCCATTCTGTTGAGGTGTATACGGTACTGTACACTGGTGTTTTATCCCACGTTCAGCCAGAAATGCATTGAAATCTGAAGACATATATTCCCCCCCTCGATCAGAACGGAGGGTGCCCATTTTACATGCTGACAGATTTTCAGCTAAAACCAAAAACTGTTTGAAGCACATGAACACTTCGGACTTTGCTTTGAGTGGATATACCCATGCATGCCTGGAAAAATCATCAATGAAAGTCACGAAGTAAAGGTAATTTCCAAAAGAGGGTGTCTGCATAGGACCACAGACATCACTATGTACAAGCTGCAATTTCTGCGTAGCCCGAACTGAACCATCTTTTGGAAAGGAAGAACGCTGCATTTTGCCCAAAATACAGCCTTCACAAACATGTTTTCCAGGTGCCTCAAGTTTGGGCAAAGAGGACACCATTTCAGATTTCTGCAGGCGTAACAAACTAGCAAAATTCAAATGACCAAAGCGTGCATGCCAAAGCTTTGCATCTGACATAGCCTGAGAATCATGAACTGCACATGCCGAATCATTCACAGATCTTTCATAGTCTATGAGCTTATACATCCCACGACATAAGATGCCAGAAGCAATAATCACATCGCCATTTGAGAGATCATGGACTGTACACCTGTCATCAACAAATTTCACAACCAAGCCAATCTTGGCTAATGCAGAAACTGATAATAGATTCTTTTTGATCCCTGGCACAAATAAAGCATCTGACAAAGTGAAAGAACTACCATCAGCAGTAGTCAGAATGATCTTACCAACTCCCATAACAGGATAAGAGGAGTTATTGGTGCATGTGACAGTATTCCCTGTAGGGGCAGGCTCGAGTGAAGAGAAGAAACTGCGCTGTGAGGTAATATGTTTGGTCGCCCCACTGTCAAAGTACCAAACATCTGAGTCTACTGCAGACATGCACTGATCATGAGAAGATGGGTCAAAACTACAGACAGTAGTAAACGCCCATTCTTCTTCCTGCACAAGATTTGCAGACTCTGTTTTTGGTGTAGAGGCCTCTGCAACAACCATTCCAGCCTCTTTCTTCTTTGCCTCTTTAGCAGCCAGTTTTGGACAGTTCTTTATAATATGATCATTTCCTTTACAGTACTTGCAGAACAATTTCTGCTTTTCTGATTTCTTTTCATCTTTATCCTGGTTCTTCGATTGTGCAGCATTTGCAGATTTTTGCTTACTAGTAGAAGAGCTCCATTTTCCTTTGCCCTTTTGACTAGCCAGGAAAGCTTGATCTGCAACATGCATAATGGACCTGTTCTGCCTGGACTGATCTTCCTGCAACAGAACAGAGACTAATTCTTCAAATGACAAGGCATTCGGATTGCCTTTCATCATCAACCGAAGAGTAGAGGCAAAACTCTGATATGAATCAGGAAGACCATTCAGAACGGTCTGCACAAGTGAGCTATCTGGTATAACCTCATCAGCAGAAATCAATTGTTCCTTCAGGTCTTTGATCTTTGTAAGAAAACTGTCCATAGAATCACCTTCATTCATGTGCTCACTCTCCAACTGTTTTCGGAGGTAAGCAACACGAGCCTCATTCCTAGCCTGGTACAAAGTGGTAAGTGTATCCCAAGCATCCTTTGCTGTTCTGCAAGAGCGAATGTGAGGAATAATGGCACGTTTGACAGACAAAGCTATCAATGCATGTGCCTAGGCATCTCTGCCATCCCAACGAATCTGCTCTGCAGTAGGTGCAACAGAAACAGCAGCACAAATAGGAACCTGCGGAATATCATCTTCGACACCATCTTCATCAGTGATGGGGGAAGTATCTCAACCCCTAAGCAACGATGAAGCGCGAATGACCTCCACAGGTATCCTTCTTTGACCTCTGCACACCAAAAATGCTCTTACTCAGAGCTTATGCAGAGAACTCCAGTGAGCTTTTGTAGACCTGTAGTAGACACCAAGGGCTTTCCAACAAAACAAATTTCACTTGAAATGGATGCTTACACAAAGAGAAACAATGTCTACAACATGAGCTAGTTGAATGCTCACAACTGCTAGTCAAGCAGAGACCTCACTTCACTCCAGCAAACTTTTCTCAGAGATTATACAGAGAATGAATCTCAAACTTATGTCAACTTTAGAGGACTCTAATAGCTACCCAATGACACCAAAATCATAGCAAATGGATACATAGAGAAGGAGAACCAGCCCTTACAACAGAGAGCAAAATATTTCCAACAGAGCCTACACAAAGAGAGAGATATCAATCACACAACTTCACTAAAATGAATGTTGCTCCCAGCTTACTCAGAGACTGCTCCAGAGAATTGGTAAGCATAAAATAGACTCTTATAGCTATCCAATGAGACAAGAATTACATCAAATGGATACCATATGAGGGAGAACCAATGCTAACAACTCAGGGGTAGAGAGTTGCAACACTGCCTGCGCACACACATAGATATGCCTACTAAAAGAAAACAAACAAGCAAGCAAGGGGGTTGCTTAAGCAAGGGGCTTGCTTATCACAACTCCAGCACTTAGTGCTCTCTTTACATGAGCTAAAACTCCAAGAAGATGGCCCAAAAGAAGTCGGGATACATGCTCCTTTTATAGTGAGAGGTGTGCCCCTAAAATCTAGGAACTACCTTTCCAAATCAGCCTCCTAACTTGGAGGAATTAGTTGAGATGACTTGGGGAGTGGTTGAGTGACTTTTGTTGATGGAATCTCGTGGCTTTTGGCTTCCTTTGATTGCTCCACATGTCCATAAAAGATTCCCCACGAATTTTTAGCTTGAACCTTGACTTTTAACACTCCCCCTCAAGCTTCAATTCTTCATCCTCATCCAAGCTCCTTCATGTTGATGCATTGCTTGAATTTTGAAATCTTCATCCCATCCAAAGCCTTTGTAAACATGTCCGCAACTTGGTCCTTGGTACCAATATGATGTACTGAAACTTCCTTGGATATCACCTTTTCCCTTATGAAGTGATAGTGCACTTCAATATGCTTGGTTCTAGCATGATAGACAGGGTTCGATGCTAAATGAATGCTACTCATGTTGTCACAAAAAATTGGATATGTGTCAACCTGCAAATTAAGCTCCATAAATAACTTCTTAATCCACATTAGCTCACATGTGACTTGAGCCAAAGCTCTATACTCAGCCTCGGTGGAAGATAATGCCACCGTGGGTTGCTTCTTTGAAATCCATGAGATGATCTTGCTACCTAGCATGACTAGGTAACCACTTGTACTCCTTCTATCTTCCTTCGAACCGGCCCAATCGGCATCGGAATAAGCTTTGACCTGCATATCATCATCAAATGAGTAGAACAATCCTTCATTTATAGTGGCTTTGAGATATCGCAACATTCTTCTTGCAGCTTGCAAGTGTGTAGTCCTTGGACTATGCATAAATTGTGATAACACTCCAACTCCATATGCTATGTCAGGCCTGGTTATTGTGGCATAATTGAAAGAGCCTACAATAGATCGATACAAAGTTACATCCTCTAATGGCTCTCCATCAATGGAGCTTAGCTTTACATTAACTTCCATGGGATTTGAAATAGGCTTGCAATGTAGCATCCCAAACCTCTCAAGTAGGTCTAGAATATACTTCCTTTGTATGAGCATAATACCTTCTTCTTTGTATACAACTTCAATGCCAAGAAAATACCTAAGATCTCCAAGATCAGAGATCCTAAACTCCTTTCCAAGCTTTGCCTTGATCTCCTCAATGCCCTTTGTATCATTACCTGTAATGATAAGATCATCTACATACACACACATGTAGACCACAAGTTCTCCTCTTTGTTTGATGAAGAGAGATGGATCCGCCTTGCATTGATTGTAACCACATTTGATCAAATAGTCCACCAATCTTTGGTTCCAAGCCCTTGGAGCTTGCTTTAGGCCATAAAGTGCCTTCTTCAACCTACAAACATGATGTGGAAACTCTTTATGAACAAAACCTAGTGGTTGCTCCATGTATACCTCTTCTTCCAAGTCTCCATTGAGAAAGGCATTCTTGATATCCAATTGGAAGAGCTTCCATCCTTTGCTAGCAGCCATTGCAATGAGTGTCCTAATGGTGCTCATCTTTGCCACGGGGCTGAATGTCTCTTCAAAGTCCACTCCATAGGTTTGTGCAAAACCCTTAGCCACCAATCTTGCTTTGAACCTAGAAATAGATCCATCTGAATTCCTCTTTACTTTATACACCCACTTATTACCTATTACCTTCATGTTCTCCTTCTTGGGCACTAGAGTCCATGTTTAATTTTCCTCAAGTGCGTCGATCTCTTCTTGCATTGCCTCTTTCCATTCGGTGTACCTGCTTGCATCTTCATAGCAATCGGGCTCATGATCTTCTACTACTTTGTTCATATATGCATAATGTGTTGCCATGTATGAATCATAAGTAAACCTTTGAGTTGGATACTTAACTCTAGAAAACTTCCTTTCTTCACCTTTTGGAGGAATAAACCTCCTTTGCCTTGGGAACTTGATCTCTTTCTTTGACGTGGCTTCTTTCTCCATCATGTGTCCTTCATCATCTTCAACTTCATTACCTTCTTCATCCAACTCCACCAATGTTGCTTTGCCTTTGTTGATTGATTGTGCTTCATAGCTTGATGAAGGTCTCCCCCTCCATGGTGAGTTCATGCTTGAACTATCTTCATTGATGGAACACCTTGGGCCGCTTAGCTCTAGGTCGATTTGTTCTTCATCATGTCCATGCTTTTCTTCTTCATAGTCCTGCATACAATCATACTTCTTATACCAAGGGAGTAGCTCATCAAATGCTACATCCCTTGATATCCTCAAGTCCTTTGTATTTGGGTTGAAGCACCTGTAACCTTTATGATCATTTGAATATCCTAGAAACACACACTTTTCTGCCTTTGGTTGTAGCTTGTGCCTCAATTCACTTGGCACATGTACATAACAAGTACATCCAAATATCTTCAAGTGGGAAAGATCAGGTTTCTTACCATAATAGGCTTGATATGGTGTCAAGCCATGGATCCCTGAGGTAGGAGCCCTATTCATTAGATACACGGCGGTATTTGCTGCATCACTCCAAAACATGTTAGGTACATTCATCTCATTAAGCATTGCTCTAGCGATCTCGGCAATGTATCTATTCTTTCTCTCTGCTACTCCATTTTGTTGGGGTGTGTACCTGCATGTTACTTGCCTCTTGATGCCTTGATCCATTAAAAAATCAGAAAACTCATTTGAGAAATATTCTCCCCCTCCATCGGACCTTAGCTTCTTGATATATGTACCTGTTTCCTTCTCTACCATTGCCTTGAATGCTTTGAAACATGTAAACACATCTGATTTGTTTTTGATGAAATAAACCCAAACCATCCTTGTGCAATCATCTATAAAAGTGACAAAGTACTTGTTACCTCCAATGGATTGCTCTTTCGTTGGCCCCCACACATCTGTATGTATCAACTCCAATGGATGTTGGCTTATGTAGCCACTCTTCTTGAATGGAAGTCTCGCTTGCTTCCCTAGTTGACAAGATTCACATAAATGCTTCATACCTTGTCCTTGGAAGTTGGGAAGACCTTCAACCAGCCTCTTGAATTGCATTTCCTTCATTCTTTGTATGTTGATGTGACCTATCCTCTTGTGCCACAAGTCCAACTCCGAAATCCTCTTGTTTCCATATGTGAAGTAGACATGTTGAGTAGAATGAGAATTTACCTCCAAAGTGAAGAGTCTCCCTTGCTTCTTTCCTCTTGCTATGACCTTGTAACCTTGCTTAGGGTTCTCCACAAAGCATCCACCTTTGTTGAACCTTACTTGATAGCCTCTTTCAACCATTTGCCCAACGGACACCAAGTTCTTTGTGATGGTAGGTACATGCAAGACATCCTTGAGACATCTTCCTTCCTCCTTGTCATCCAAAGCTACATCTCCAACATGGGAGATCTCATGGGCTGTATCATCACCTGTTTCTACATGTCCTTTACCTTTGGGAACATGTAGATTAGTAAACCAAGAAGCATTGCAACTCATATGGTTGCTACATCCACTATCAATATACCAAGTGTTATCTACTTTGCTTGAATTCCCATTCATGTGCATCATCAAGAGATTGTCATTTTCTGAACTTGTAGAAGCATAATTACCTTGGCCTTTGTATGAAGAACCTTGATTATAGTTCCTTTGGTTTCCTCCTTGGTAGCAATCTCTAGCATAGTGGCCAAACTTGCCACATATGTAACATCCTTCGCCATCTTGATTCCTGTTTTGTTGATGTCGTCCTCCTCTTCCTCTTGATCTTCCTCTCCCTCTTTGTGATGAGGTGCCTTGGTCATGTCCTTGATTTCTTGAGTGGCCTTGCCTTCCTCCAAACCTTCCTTTGCCCCTTCCTTGTCCTTGTCTTCCTTTGCCCCTTTGATTACCTGCATAGAAAACTTGTGCATCTTTGCTTTTAGTTGAACTTCCACCTATGTTCATTTCTTCGGTGACCATCAGAGCAACCAATTGCTCAAAATCGGGAAGATTATCCCTTACATAAACTGAAGTGGTAAAGGGTTTCCACTTCTCATCATCTCTCAAACCATTGAGAGTATAAGCCACAAGATCGTCATCGTCTACGTGGCTTCCAATGGATCCCAATGCATCTGATAACTCCTTGACCTTAAGTATGTAGTCATTTATGCTACTCCCTGAGCTCTTCCTAAGGTTGTTGAGCTCATTCTTGAGTTGGATCTTCCTTGCTTTGGTGCTTGTTGAATAAAGCCTTTCAAGTGTCTCCCATACCTTCATGCTTGAATCCAGGTCTTGGATATGGCCGATCATGCTATTGCTAATGTGTTGGGAAAGAATAAAGATAACCCTCTTGTCTCTTTCATTCCATTCCCTAAAGGCCCTTCTCTGGTCATTGGTTGGATTCTCATCCAACCTAGGTCTTGGTTCACTTCCACTAATCAACCCCCAAAGGCCCTTGCCCATAAGATAGTTGGAGACCCTAAATCTCCATGGTTGATAGTTACCTTTGTCTAGCTTTTCAATTTGAGTGTTGAAGTCTCCCATATCTAGTCTTTGATACTTGACCTAGCCCTTGGCTAATGCTCCAATGTGTGTAAAATGAAAATGAGGCTCTGAGGTTACCTCAATCCAAAGCTTTCCTTAGATGGACACCTTGTGCTCTTGCAAATTTGAGTAGAATAGCTCCCCCTTGATGTGAGCTACCTCCAAGAAGCTTTTGTTGATGCAACTCTTCAACCACCAACTCCAAGAGGTCTTCTTTCTTGTATGTGATACCTCCAAGATGCCCAAATGCTCTGATACCACTGATGGGGGAAGTATCTCAACCCCTAAGCAACGATGAAGCGCGAATGACCTCCACAGGTATCCTTCTTTGACCTCTGCACACCAAAAATGCTCTTACTCAGAGCTTATGCAGAGAACTCCAGTGAGCTTTTGTAGACCTGTAGTAGACACCAAGGGCTTTCCAACAAAACAAATTTCACTTGAAATGGATGCTTACACAAAGAGAAACAATGTCTACAACATGAGCTAGTTGAATGCTCACAACTGCTAGTCAAGCAGAGACCTCACTTCACTCCAGCAAACTTTTCTCAGAGATTATACAGAGAATGAATCTCAAACTTATGTCAACTTTAGAGGACTCTAATAGCTACCCAATGACACCAAAATCATAGCAAATGGATACATAGAGAAGGAGAACCAGCCCTTACAACAGAGAGCAAAATATTTCCAACAGAGCCTACACAAAGAGAGAGATATCAATCACACAACTTCACTAAAATGAATGTTGCTCCCAGCTTACTCAGAGACTGCTCCAGAGAATTGGTAAGCATAAAATAGACTCTTATAGCTATCCAATGAGACAAGAATTACATCAAATGGATACCATATGAGGGAGAACCAATGCTAACAACTCAGGGGTAGAGAGTTGCAACACTGCCTGCGCACACACATAGATATGCCTACTAAAAGAAAACAAACAAGCAAGCAAGGGGGTTGCTTAAGCAAGGGGCTTGCTTATCACAACTCCAGCACTTAGTGCTCTCTTTACATGAGCTAAAACTCCAAGAAGATGGCCCAAAAGAAGTCGGGATACATGCTCCTTTTATAGTGAGAGGTGTGCCCCTAAAATCTAGGAACTACCTTTCCAAATCAGCCTCCTAACTTGGAGGAATTAGTTGAGATGACTTGGGGAGTGGTTGAGTGACTTTTGTTGATGGAATCTCGTGGCTTTTGGCTTCCTTTGATTGCTCCACATGTCCATAAAAGATTCCCCACGAATTTTTAGCTTGAACCTTGACTTTTAACAATCAGCTCTAGTACCTCCAGCACCTGTATTTGTAGTACCTGTAGTCGCAGGTGTAATAGGACGTCTTTCAACACCCTGCACAATGTTCCACAGTCCTTTTGCAACCATTACATGTCGCATCATATAAGCCCATAATGGGTAGTTGGTACCATCCAACTTATCCTCAACAGCCAACATACAGAATACATCACTGCTTTCAGCCATGGCCGGTGACTAAAATACCTTGATGCAGAAAATTGACTGTATCTCAAAAAGTTGAACGGAACTGCCCAGACGAGTTCTGCTAGACCTGTAGCAAACTTCGAGACGCTTAAACTAGCGAACAGAAACTGGTATATACCTTTGGCACAAAAGGATGAAATAGCCTGCACAAGCGCTGCGATAGTGTGTTCGGAGGCCGAAACGAGCTCAGATCGCCAAATTTCGTGCGAATCTGAGACTGCAAACGGAGGAGTATCGACGGCGCCCTAGAAGAAGCGACGACCTGCTCTGATACCAATTATTGGAGATAGACGTCTGCGGAAGCACGCGAACAGCACAAGGAAGTAGAAGAAGCTTGGAGCACAAACACACAATACTGAATGTATTACTAGAGAATGTACAAAGATAAGAAGCCCATTAGGGCAATAGGCGTATATATAAGCCGGGGGAAAAAAACCTCCTAAAGAGGGAAAAAAGTGCCCCGGCAGTCCTAGAGTGTTCACACACATCACTACCTAAATATATCAACATTTATAGGAATTTTTTATTACGTCGAAAAGAGTGGTTACATGAGAGCGGCTTCGAAAAGCAAGCGTGAAACTAAAAGTTGGTAACTTTTACAAAAAGCCATCGCTTTCAATAACAAAAACCACGGTCTACAAGGACCCTTATTTTAACCATTACTTTTCTAACTGTTTCTAACAATAGAGCCTTCTACACATAATAATTATTCAGATTATTGATATCCGCCCTTTCACACTTTGCACGCTCCTCACAAACCTTCAGCTGCTATATCAAAAACATCAAAAACACATTAATACATCAATAATTTAACACTTTAACAATGCATTGTTCAATAATAATTTAACACTCCAACAATGCATTGCTCAACATATTCCATGTTACAATCCAACAATGCATTGGCCAACATCTTCCATGTTACACTCCAACAATGCATTGTTCAACATATTCCATAAGTTATAACAATTCTAGTATTTTTGCTTCTTCCATGCAACTATCACATGCTAGCTCAAAAGACACAAACCTTATAGATGGCGAACTTCGTTACGTGGGAACTGTTGTTCGTATCTACGAAATATCATTTTGTACATTCTTTAAGCACCTAATAATGGGTTTTTTGTTTTTATATATTTTGATAGGTCATTTTGAAGGTTGAGTGGTTTTGAGCCGACTGTAAAGGTGTAATTCCACATTAAGAAAGGAATTATCTGGGTTTTGGGCAATTGATTCTTCCAAGGTAATGTGATCTACCACAGAACTATATATTCTTCCTAGGCATATTGAAGAAGCATTTTTTTATAAAAACCTAGATGCTCATCCTTGGTGGCAAGTCATTCATGTTCAACCTCGAGGTAGGTCATTGTTTGAATAGTTTATTGTTAGAGAGATCGAAGAAAGTCCTCTTGATGATTCACCATCAGATACTGATACATCAACATCCGAAAGAGAAGTTAGAATTATTATACATGATAATGAAACTAGTCTTTTTGATGAAGAGGATAATACTCTACATGCTGATTCTACTGATGATGAAACTTAGGAATCGCCAGAAATCGATATTAATCCATCAATAGATGATGTGACTCATGAGAACACAGATTTAACAATAGAATAAATAAATGAAATCAATAAGGATAATGAAGATGAAACTATATTGATGTCTCACCAAAATGATGGAAATAGTGAAACATATGAGCAGATTAGATTGTAAATTCTACTCTAGTTATCGATCAATAACTTGAGGCTTCTCAATGGATATTAGATAATAGATTCTTCCTTATTCAAATAGAATATCGATGAATCCTACTAGAGAGATGAAATCATGTTCTTTTAAGTTAGAACATGAAGCTCCGGGGTATGTCTAATTATTTTATATATAGCTTTATCTTTGAGGAGCAAATGGTTCTCATGTATGTATGCATATGTGTGTGTATTCGTGTGTATTATGTGTACACATGTGTTTGTATGCATATATATGTGTTTCATGTATATGTATGTGTGTGCATGTGTGCATGTGTGTTATATATGTATACATGTGTTAGTATGCACATGTTGTCACTTAGTTCGTAAACAGAAGGGCGTAATGGAAATAAGATTCTGGATGGGTAACATGTTAGGTTCCTTGAAAAGAATGCTCGGCCTCAAACTATTGAAGTTCCAATCCTATGCAAACTCAAAACTTTCAAGTGTGGAAAGAGAACAAAAAATCCTTAGAGATTTTTGGCTGGTTGAGAGTTCTTTATCTAACTCCAATGTCAGCTTTCTGATTTTTCTCGTCAACACATGCATTACATATTGTTGTTGGGAGAAATGGTTGGATACACCTAGAAGATTGAGTAGGTGCTGCTAATCCTGCTTTGCACCAGCCCTCAGTGACTCCAGATATGATTAGTAGACACCCTTAGCTTCCAAATGATACCAAGAGATCATATATGTACTTTGCAAATGTGTAGTGATCAAATCAATACAGACTACTTGATACTTCACAAATCTAAGAAAACTTGCTATTTTGGTATTGACACCTGCTCAGTCTTTCACTCAGTATGACCAATACACTTACAATTGGCAAACTTCCTTCTAGAGATATTCTATTAGCTTAGTAAGCTACCATTTTCAAGTGGAATGAGATAAAATGATAAAGTATACTCAAAGAAATCACTTTAGCAAAGTTAGGAACACTCCCGACTTTTTAGGAAATGTGCAGACAAATACCAGTGAGCACTTCGACCGCGATTTCTCGAGATTGGCTGAACCGAATTGCTTCAAACTTTGTATGCTTGTAGAATACTTTGAGCTGGATCTAGCAAGCTTTGCATCACTTGATTTGATGCAGTAGACACTGAGATATGCCTCTTTGAAGTTGAGAGACTTGAAGTAGTACACTCAGAGAATAACAGAGATGATGAATGTAGAGATATGTATTAATTCACATTGATGTACATTCCCATTGACATGATAAACATTGCCAAGTGGTACTCAGAGGTGTAGGCTATGGAGTAGAGCTCACACACTCAATGATAGATGAAATTAGCCTCGGGAATGGTGACACTCACCCCGCGACTTTTCAAGTACAACTTATATATATTAAGTGAGTGAGAGTTTGATTTCAAATTTGAATTCTTGGCTCCCTTCAATCACTCCTCTAAAAGTAGGGAGATATTCTCTCAACTTATACCATCTAATTTTCCACAAATCTATTAGGTAAGTGATTACATAAGAATGCCAAGTCATTTAGACTTTTACAAGAGATAAAATGGTAAGAACTTATAAGCATAAGTTCCTATGATCCTTCCTTCAAATGATATCTAGAAGCCAAATTGTGAAGGCTTGAATTGCACCAACAGCTCCCCCTCAAGCCAAACATTTTTGCTTAAGTCTTTATCTTCATTCTTCAATCACATCCTGCAATCCAATCATGTTTTTGAATCTGCATAATTTGTTTCCATCCAAAGCTTTGGTGAGTAAATCTACACATTGCATATTAGTAGACACATAGGTCAACTGAATGTCCCTGCTTAGTAACTTCTCTCTCACATAGTGGTAATGAACCTCTATGTGTTTTGTCCTAGCATGATATATTGGATTAGCTGCAAGGTGAAGAGAACTTGTGTTGTCTCCAAAGATAATTGGGGGCCTAGTGTATAGGCCTAACTCTGTATACAAAAGCTTTAACCAAATAGCTTCTTGAGTGGCATTGGCTAGCCCTCTATACTCTGCTTCAGTGGATGACAATGCCACTATTGGTTGCTTCTTGGCTGACCAAGAAATAGGTTTATCCCCTGCAAAAGATAAGTATCCTGATGTGCTCCTCCTATCATCCTTGCATCCTGCCCAATCTGCATCTGAATATACTTTAATGTCAATATCTGATGTATAAGGAAAGTACAAACCATGGTTCTGAGTTCCCTTTAGATACTTCAAGATCTTCTTTGCAGCCTCTAGATGAGGTACCCTTGGTTTGTGCATGAATTGACTTAGCACACTAACTCCATATGCTATGTCAATTCTGGTCAAGGTAGCATAATTCAAACTACCTACCATACGTTGATATCTTGTAATGTCTTGGACTTCATCCCCTTCATGAGCACTTAGCTTTAGGTTGACTTCCATTGGAGTCCTAGAGACTTTAGCATCCTACAAACCAAATTTCTTTAACATGTCCTGCACATACTTCTTCTTAGTGATATATATACCTGAATTAGTATAAACCAATTCAAGTCCTAGAAAGTATTTCAATAATCCAAGATCATTGATCTTGAACTCCTTCATCATCTGATTTTTGATGCTTCTGATTCCTTGGAGATCATTACCTGTAATGATGATGTCATCAACGTAAACACAGAGATAGATTACCTCTGAATTGCTCCTTTTGATAAACAATGAAGTGTCTGCCTTGCTCATAGTAAACCCTTGGTCTTGGAGGTATGTTGACAGCCTGTAGTTCCATGCTCTAGGTGCCTGCTTCAATCCATATAGAGCCTTCTTCAATTTACAAACATAATTTACCTTCTTGGGATCTTCATACCCAGGTGGTTGGGACATGTAGACTTCTTCAGATATCCATCCATTCAAGAAAGCATTCTTGACATCTAATTGGTACATGTTCCAATTCCTGGATGCAGCTACACTCACCAATACTCTGATTGTTGGCATCTTAGCCATAGGAGAAAATGTCTCCTCATAATCAATGCCTAGGGTTTGTGCAAAACCCTTGGCTACCAAGCTAGCTTTGTACCTGTTGATTGTACCATCAGAGTTCCTTTTTAGTTTATAGATCCATCTGGATCCTATCACCTTCATAGAATCCTTCTTGGGTACCAAGTCCCATGTGTCACTCTCCTTGAGAGCTTCTATTTCTTCATCCATAGCTCCTTTCCATTCTGGTTTGGTGACTGCCTCTTCATATGAACCTGGTTCTTCACTTAACAAGTCCTTTGCAAGATAAATTGAATGCTTAGTTACAAGAGATGTATCATACCCATATCTTATAGGCTTCTTACTTTCTCTCTGAGATCTCCTCATTGCTTGATTTGAAGATTCTCGTATATCTTCAAGCTTCTTCATCTTCATCTTTCCTCTGGACTTCCATGCCTTGAATTCTTCAAGATTTATTGTGTCATCATCTTCTGAACTTGAGTCTTCCTTGTGGATTGGTTCTTCCTTTGAGAGTTTTGGAAACTCCTCTTCCAAATCATAAGGTAGACTAACCTTCCTGCATTCATTCTCATACCATGAGTCATTCTCATCAAAGATGACATCTCTGCTTACCTTGAACCCTTTATTGGTTGAATTGTAGAATCTGTACCCTTTTTGATTCAAGTCATACCCAATGAAAATACATTTTTTTGCTTTAGGGTCTAGCTTTCCCCTTATCTGTGAGGGAATATGCACATATGCTACACAACCAAAAATTTTGCAATGATCCAATGAAGGTCTCTTACCATGCCAAGCTTCATAAGGTGTCATTCCATCAAGTGATTTTGATGGCAACCTGTTTATGAGATAGGTGGCAGTAGATACACTCTCTACCCAAAGATAATTTGGCAACTTCTTTTCATTAGACCTAGCTGTTTCAACAATAAGTCTATTCCTTCTTTCAGCTACCCCATTTTGTTTAGGTGAGTACCTTGTGGTTATCTCCCTTTTGATGCCTCTTTCCTACAAGAAATCTTCAAACTCATTAGAGAAGTATTCTCCTCCTCCATCTGACCTTAGCTTCTTCAAGTTCCTTCCTGTTTGATTTTCAACTAGTGCAAGATATCTTTTGAAACAATTAAACACTTCATCCTTGTGCTTCATAAAGTATAACACAGTCCATCTGCTATAATCATCAATGAAAGACACATAGTACCTTGATCCTGAAGTGGAGGGATCCTTGCTAGGTCCCCAAACATCTGTGTGCACCAAGTCTAGGTAGTCTTCATGCATAAAACCTTTCCTTGTATAAGGTAACCTGTGAGACTTACCAAATTGACAAGCACCACATTTGTAAATCATGTGTTGCTTGGATACATTAGGTATCCCATGCACACATTGATCCCTGCACATTTGCTTTAAGGTCCTTTCACCTATGTGACCTAATCTCTTGTGCCATATTTCTAATTATGAAAGTGTTTGATCCTTGTAATTGTATAAAGCAATGTTTTTGGTGTCTTCTAGCTCAAAAGTAAATAATCTACCTGATTTCTCTCCCTTGGCTATCCTTTTGAATCCATGTCTTGGGTCCTCCACATATGCTCCATGTTGAGTGAATCTGACTTGCAAACCTTTCTCCACAATCTAACCAACACTCATTAAGTTTTTGGTAATAGTTGGTACCTAAAGTACCCTGCTCAATAGGTTCTGGTTACCATCACAAGTTTTTACATTTCCAATCTTTACTACAGAATGCTTAGTATCATCACCTGTCTATACTTGATGTTTGCCCTTGGGTTCCTCAAGATCAGAGAGTAGTGCCACATTGCCAGCTATATGATTAGAACACCCTGAATCAATATTAAACAGATGATCATCATTGATACCTAACTTGGAAGTCATATTCATGATCAATAGGGAGTCATCTTGCTCCTCTGTGTAGTTGTTGTAGTGTTTCCTATTTCTGAATCCTCCTTGGTAGTTACCATTGTGGTTGTTGTTGTAATTGATGTTGTAGTTATTGTTGTAGCCATTGTAGCCTTGGTGTTGGTTGAACCTTCCTCTGCCTTGAGAGTATCCACCTCTTTGATAGCCTCTTCCTCTCTGATTTTTGTAGTTTCTATAGCACTCATCTGTGGTATGGTTAGATAATCCACAAATGTTGCATGGTGATGAATTGTAGGGTCTCCCCCTACCTGACTTACCTCCTCTGCCTCTACCTCTTGAAGATCTACCTCTCCCTGCATAGTTAGCTTGGGAGGTAGAGCCTTCTTCTTCTTGCTTCTTTCCTTTACCTTTGTCTTTAACCTTTTTATCAGTATATAGGGCAGAAGGAGTGTTACCTTTAGATGTATCTCCAACCTTTGTGAACTTTGCTTCATGTGTGAATAGTTGGCCCATCAGAGTTGTGAGATCTGGGGTATGCATGTCCATGTAGAGATCCATTGCAGTGGTGAAGCTTTCCCACTTATCATCTGCCTTTAGTCCATTGGTTACTTGCCTTACTATTTGTTCCTCTTCAATCTCCTCTCCTATGCTTGCTAATTGGTCTGCCACATCCTTGATCTTGGTCACAAATTCTGAGACTGATTGCTTTGGTTGCTTCCTAAGGGTTGTGAATTCAATCCACAATTGATTCTTCCTGGCCCTTGTATTAGATGAAAAGTATGATGACAAGGTTTCCCAAGTTTCTTGGGAAGTCTTACAATTCCTGATGTGAGGTAAAAGGAAATCAGATATAGAGTTAAGAAGATAAGACCTTGCCAATGCATCTTTTGCACACCATGTATTGAGCCTTTCTTGTTCTTCCTTGGTGGGTAGACCCCTTGCTTTGAATGAGGGCAATTCCTCATCTCCTGAGATGAATCCAAATAGACTTCTTCCTTGTAGATAGTTCTTCATCCTTAGAGACCAAGCTTGATAATTGTTCTTGTCCAATTTGTCAATGAAGGAAGGAAAACCATCTCCCATGTTACCTTGTTTGCTCTGATACCACTGTTGTTGGGAGAAATGGTTGGATACACCTAGAAGATTGAGTAGGTGCTGCTATTCCTGCTTTGCACCAGCCCTCAGTGACTCCAGATATGATTGGTAGACACCCTTAGCTTCCAAATGATACCAAGAGATCATATATGTACTTTGCAAATGATGTGTGTAGTGATCAAATCAATACAGACTACTTGATACTTCACAAATCTAAGAAAACTTGCTATTTTGGTATTGACACCTGCTCAGTCTTTCACTCAGTATGACCAATACACTTACAATTGGCAAAATTCCTTCCAGAGATATTCTATTAGCTTAGTAAGCTACCATTTTCAAGTGGAATGAGATAAAATGATAAAGTATACTAATTGAAATCACTTTAGCAAAGTTAGGAACACTCTCGACTTTTTAGGAAATGTGCAGACAAATACCAGTGAGCACTTTGACCGCGATTTCTCGAGATTGGCTGAACCAAATTGCTTCAAACTTTGTATGCTTGTTGAATACTTTGAGCGGGATCTACCAAGCTTTGAATCACTTGATTTGGTGCAGTAGACACTGAGATATGGCTCTTTGAAGTTGACAGACTTGAAGTAGTACACTCAGAGAATAACAGAGATGATGAATGTAGAGATATGTATTAATTCACATTGATGTACATACCCATTGACATGATAAACATTGCCAAATGGTACTCAGAGGTGTAGGCTATGGAGTAGAGCTCACACACTCAATGATAGATGAAATTAGCCTCGGGAATGGTGACACTCACCCCGCGACTTTTCAAGTACAACTTATATATATTAAGTGAGTGAGAGTTTGATTTCAAATTTGAATTCTTGGCTCCCTTCAATCACTCCTCTAAAAGTAGGGAGATATTGTCTCAACTTATACCATCTAATTTTCCACGAATCTATTAGGTAAGTGATTACATAAGAATGCCAAGTCATTTAGACTTTTACAAGAGATAAAATGGTAAGAACTTATAAGCATAAGTTCCTATGATCCTTCCTTCAAATGATATCTACAAGCCAAATTGTGAAGGCTTGAATTGCACCAACACATATTTGAAGTCTTGCGAGTAGCTTAACTTTGATAGATCTCAGTTATTTCGTACAAAAATACACCAGAGCATATTAATGAGAGAATCATGGATATAATTATTCTTACATGACTATGTCGCATTGATAAGTTATGTTGTCTTTTCACTTTTCTCATGCATAGGATCTAAAATCCAATCAGACTTTCAACCATTCTTAAACTACGGAACACACAATATTTTAGCCATAATTCCATTCTTCATCCTTCCGAATGCATATTAGCTTGGAGATTTCTCACGGGCGGTTTCTAAAACAAACTCAACTTCGAGTCTCTATGAAGACAAATAGATTCGCGTGAGACCTTCACATTGTATATAGTACTTAACTTAGTGAGGTTAGAGGGGTAAATATGGCTGGAAATCAATTAATTTCCGATCAGCTCATCATCCGTTCCACTTGTCATCTAAGTAAAATTTTATTGAACATGTTGAGCGCATTGCACAGAGAAGGGAGAAGTGTTACGTAATTTATATGCACTTTAATTTAATCATGGATTGTGATTTAATAGTACATATGGAAATTAAACTCACACGAGTTGTCCATATCCATGCAGCCTCATCTATTAACAAGCGCTCAAACACACACACACACACACACATTTTTATCCATTCATCTTCAATATTTTTTTAACTTACTTCAGAAGTTAAACTACATTCTGGAATTAGATCGTTCTTTTTTATACGTACAACCAGAGTCTATGGTATCTCCCATCTCTTAGAACTGGTTCATAAATCAAGAGGGTAGAGATAGAAGGGAAAAAACACGATACTATTACTGAATGAAGATATACGACACTTGCAAGGATATCAGGGAAAAAAAAAACTCGTGGACAAGCATTGGAAAAGAAATCATACCAGTTTCATAGTTCTGGATGCAGAGAATCGTATGTTACCTCAAAGAGTCTATCCCTCAATATATGTTTCTTGCATGCAAGACTGCCGTTGAACAGTCAAATGGGAAACGGATTGTTGCAGAGACCACAATTGTTTTGTAAAATATAGCTCCTTTTCTTCCTTTCTTAACACTAGTTTGGTACCAAAACAGGACGCTTACGTGTCCTTTTTTGACAATTTTCAAAAAAATCACACACCTTCTACAAAGACAATTTGAGAAAATCCTTTAACACACATATTAAATATAATTCAAAGGTTAATGCAAAATTATAAAACACAATAAATCATGTTTTGTGTTCATGTAAATAGCCTCTCAAGATGCTATCGTAGTGGACATGATGAAAATTCCTAATCAAATGCATTTTTATCAAAAAAAAACTTCATCATATGAAAGAAAAAATTATGTACATTCCTTGAAACATAGATCACATAGTATGAACCTCAAACTCACTTAGAAAAATCATTTCAATTCAAATAAAATCAATTATTTTGACTTTGTACACCAAAAATAGCAACTAGTTCTAAACATGGTTCAAACAAACTTATGGAAATCCACAAAGGTGTAGAAATATGCGAACAATCAAACAAGGTATGAAGAAAACAACCAAGGTATAAACATATCAAATCAACTGCTATGACTCTAGTCACCAAAAACAAAAAACTAAATCGTACATATATTACTCAAAAGAATTTATGGACATCATCCAAGGTGTACACATTCAAGTTACCAAGTAGAAAATGTGTGACATAACAAACCAAAGCTTATATATATGGCTAAATAATTTAGTGAAATCCACCAAACTTTTCATGTCTTTGGACACAACCAAGAATCTTCTGTTGTGTGGGCATCAACCAAATTCTATAGATACAATCATGAATAGTTTGTGGACACATAACAATGCATGTACAGTTATGGAAGAGATCTAGTCTCTGCACATGAAGCAAGAAAATAAGACATCAAACAAGGTGTACACATAAGGGAATTACCAATCTGTGAAAATCAACCAAGTTTTTTTAGATCTATGTACACCAAACAAAGTAGATATATTTGTGGACACCAACCAATATATCCACATAAAAATATGAACATCTCATTGAAATAATGCCAAATTACAAACATTTAACTTAATATCCAGGAAAATAAACTAGTTGCTACCAAGAAACAAGAGTCATGTACATATAAGATCAAAAGAATATATAGTTTTAACATATTTAGTAAAAATATTCTTTTGATAGTTGTTATATGCATAAACACATGATCCCTTGCCAACTCAACACATACTAAAAATAATACTCAAAAGTCTTTGATATCATAAACTAATAAGGATCATTTGAAAACATTTCATTATTTCCATCATGGATGCCATCTTCTTTTTGTCAAATGAAATATATATGCCAATTTGTTTCATTCTTATCACAATCACCATTGCAGATCACATATTATTTGACGAGATTAAGAATGAAACATGGAAAGAAAGGATATTTTTTGAAGGTTTAATACTTAGAATAGCATTTAAATAATTATTATTGATCCTCATAATGTTTTATTCCACCTTTAGTGCAATGTTGTTTTCATGAACATAGAAATATATGCTTTGTCAATTCAGCATGAAATTCAACACCAAATGCAAGGGCTTCTAGTTCAAAATAGAGGCCTTGTAACTTTGAATAAAAATACGCATTCAATTAGTATGAGGGTTCTCCAGTGATAACTTGCCAACTCTCTGCAATCTCACTTACACACAAATTATAGTGAGCCATTCTTTAAAAGGTGTGATAAATGGCAGTGCTCTAGAGAAGACAAGTTTTGAGTCCATGTTTATCACTTATGGAAGTGTTCAACCCTCTCGAGAGATCCCTCTACACTTGCTTTACATTGCCAAAGTCCATGAATAGCTTTCCATTTCCTAAAACATATCCAATTTGTCAAAATATTTGAATTGTGTTATTTTTGCAGCTATGCTAAAAGTTGAGTTTTTAAAAATTCCCATTTTCTTCTTCATTTAATAACACATTTTAAGTTGTAAAATGTTAAAGATTATATTTTTCTCTAAAAGTACTTGATGTGGGCTACCAAATCCAAGTGAGTATGCCATCAAAGCCTCAAGGGTGTCATCAAGAAAAATCAATCAATTTGACATAAAAGCAGGACACTTAAGTGTCCCAAGACACTCAAGTGTCCTAGTACAGAACTAGTGTTAATAGGAGCAGCCTTTCAAAGTAATGGGCATTCTTTCTTCCAGATCCGTGCAACCTTGCTCTCTATTTGCAACTCAAGGTTTGCAAGCAGCTTTCTCCTGAGAGATCATCCTTTTCTTCTCAAGATGTTCTACTCTAGCATAGTCTCTTCAATCCGCTCAACACCTTGATGTCTTTGAATCGCTCCCTCAAACACATATCGTCTTCTGAAGAGTAAATTGTATCTACCCGATGCAGATTTCCAAAATCCTCCCTTTCCTTGTTTTCATATTTCGCTGCTTATTCCCTACCATTCTCTAGCAGTTGTTGTCTTGTTCATTGGAAACAAACCTCACCAAAATAATACACCAACTAAGATGGAAACGAGAAAGGGTTCCCTGCTGACAATCCTGCTTGAAGCCTCTACTCACGTTTCATATGTTCGTCCTTTTCTTTCTTTGCCACAAGTTCTTATAAAATTCAAACCCATGAAGTAATTTTCAAATAGACTAGTAGATGAACTATAAGCCCTCCCCCATCTCCTACGAATGATTTCGTCACATCATCTGTTGAAACAGTAGTTCCTCTATGTGGCCTGTAATGGCTCGCCTTCTCTTCCTATCATTGACCTGTATAGCTTTCTAACTTCTTGAATTCTGATCCTATCAACCCTTCAGTTCACAAGTTCTCGAACAGAGTGCTTCCCACGTGAGAAAGGATTATGATGGCCATATCCCATACTAGCCTTAGAAAGTATGAGATCATACGAGCCTTTTCTCCCATTCACAAATCCCTCCGCCTATTTAGATCATGCCTTCATGCCTCACAAAGTCTCCCAATTCGGTCCTCCACATAGAGTTAAGATGCTGCCTCCAGGAAATCATCGAACCCGTCACCACAGGCAGTAGAGACCTTCTTGCAAGAAACATCAAGAGGGCTCCCTTGATTCCCTCTTCCAAATTTGCATCAATTGTCATCCCCTCCTCTCCTTGTTCTCTCTGCAGATCAATGCATGGTTTCTCTCCCGACCTGTCACGATCCAAAGTTTCCAACGCCCCCCTAGGTAGATGGTCCTCTGCCTCATTCCCTTTAGGTTGAAGATTTCAAGAAAATTGAAAGGCGTCTCCTCCACAGAGGGGATGCATCCCTCCAAAAATAAAATCTGCCCCTTCTTTATACTTTGATGCCGAATCCCAACCAATTGCATGTTGCTAGCTTCTTTCATATAGAGATAGAAGGACAGCACTTCGATGGATAGCTGCCACCCTCAATATATATCCATTCGAAAATATCGAGCACATCATTGCCACATCAAATATGATATGATTCAAATTCATCGAGTTAAAAGAAAATGGTAAACCCATGCTTGATCAATAAACTTGGCTTGGAATCACGAGCACAACGTGTATATATGCATATACATTTGTGTAATATATGCAACTATTTATAATTGTGTATGCATGTATAAGTATACATGTGTGCATGTAGGCATGTATATGTGATGTGTACATGTATATATGTATATATGTATATGTGTCTATGTGTAAATGTGTACATGTAAATATGTATGCCTGTATATATATTTATGTGTGCATATAGGCATGTATGTATGATGCATAATCTATCTACTCCATTTTATATTTATTTATGTGTATCTACATGATGTGTATATATCTTAATATATATTATGATCTCGCTGATTTGAGTAGCTATATATAGAGGCATAAGGTTGGGAGGAGATACATCTCTCTAGTAGGACGTCGGAGGAATAGATGCAATGTGTACATATACTTCAATCGTATGGCTAAAAGGCTTAATTAGAGTTTCTAAATTAGGGTTTGTAAAACCCTAATATCAAAATTAGTGTTTTTGAATTAGGATTTCTTAATTAGAATATGTATAATAGGGTTTTTTAATATATATATATATATATATATATATATATATATATATATATATATATATATATATATATATATATATATATATATATATATGCATGTGTGTGTATGAATGTGTATCTATATGTGCATATGCATGTGTGTATGTATGTATATCTATATGTGTGTATGCATGTTTGTGTATGTATGTGTATCTATATGTGTGTATGCATGTGTTCTGTGTGTGTGTATGCATGTGTATGTGTATATATGTATGTGAATATGATTATGTGAGTCTATGTGTGTGTACATATGATTATATGTGTATGTGAGTATGTGAGTATGTGTATGTGTCTATGTGTATTCATTATATGTGTGTAACTGCATGCATGTGTATGTGTGTGTAAAAATGTGCATGTATGTGTGTGTATGTATAAATATGCATGTATGTGTATATGTGTGTAAATGTGCATGTATGATGTATATGTGTGTGTATACATGTATTTGTACCTCTATTCTCACTCTTTTTTCTCTCTCTCTCTCTCACATACATACATACATACATAAACACACATACTCATATCCACATATATATATATATATACATAAAAGCAATGCATATGTACATTATTGTGAGGATGAGCCATAAGTGTTTGCATCTCTTTTAGACACCACTTATGTGACCATCTTGTCCCAAACTCTGTCTCAAGAACTAAGTACGCATTTTTTATCCCTCTCATCTAAATAAAACATAAGATATTTATTTCAATTTATATGTAAAATTTATACTTACTTGCACTGCAAGTGGACAAGGTGCAAGTAAGAGTCACATAATTCTCACATTCTTCTCTTGAAATCCAATCCATTCCCTATGTACATAATATTCACCTGTGGCTCTATATCGCACTCTAGCCCTAAGGTGCCCATGCATGTCCTCATATGCACCTATGCTCTACTATGATGATCTGCAGGTGGTATAGGTGTCCCAAAAATAGATAGATAAAAATAAATAAAAATATGTGTTATAATATCATTAAAATAATTGTGAAAAAAAACATACCTATGAGCAGATAGTTGTTTTCCTGCATGTGGAGCCGCAAAAGAGCCCTCCTCTGATCGTTGGGTAAGCACCTGGATAATAAACTTTAGCTCATCATCAGGCATCTTTGAGTACTCATGCAGGATGATCCCTAGAGTATCAGGCGGAACTCTTGCTCTCATAAGACTTTTTATGAGAGTTAGTTTCACCTTTCTCTCTCTACTAGGATCTATAATACCTATACATATAGAACAAAATGGGTTAGAAATCCATATATATATGTGTACATATGTATGTGCGTATATGTGTATTTTGGTGTATATGTAAGTGTGTATATGCATGTGCATTATGTATGCAAATGTATGCATGTTTGTGTATATGTGTGTGTGTATGTGTGTGTGTGTCTATGTGTGTGTCTATGTGTGTATATATGTGTGTATCTATATCTTTGTGTCTATATGCATGTGTATGTATGTGTGTAAATGTGTGTGGATGTGTGTATGTGTGTGCATGTGTGTGTTTGTTGTAGACCTTTGGAGTTGTCCTCTCCAATCATTTAGCATAAAGAATCAACCATACATCTTATTTTTGTCAATCCTCGAAGTATACATGAGACCACAGCCCCTTCTAGAAGATAAAATCCAAGAAATAAGAGAAAACTGGTTGGATTTCTGAGGATTAATGAAGATGAAGAGGAAGTTCTAGGGTTTGGATTATCTTGAGCAATACTCCATCATTTTCAATAATCTTGGTGTCTAAAGCATGTTATTTTCTCACTAGAACATAATCATAAAGTCAAAACTCAAAAATGATACCTGTAACCTTCGAATGAGACAATCGCGATTCTATGAAATCAGACGATTTTCATCTCCAGCACCATTCTTCATCAATTTCTCACTCAACACATCAGTAATCAACTCTCTTCATACACATTCATGAGAAATACACAATAGAAGCTTGCAAATCTCCATGGATACACATAGAATAGACTCAACAAATCAAAGAAATCACACAAAAGGAAAAAACATGATTTTCTGCAGGAAACTCTCTCTTTACTTGGATAGCATATAATACAAATAACCAACCCTCTCATAGTAGAGGAAATTGTCTTTTCTACATTTTCAAGTGTCCCTTTTCACACTTGAATTTTGGTCCTTTCCTCTTCTGATCTAAAAATATGCTATCTAGGAGTTTCCAAAAATTCTAGAAAAAATACATATGATTCTACTCTCCATAAGGAAGACTCTTCCTTATTTTTACATCATTTGCATAAATATTTATACAAGTTTTTGGCATTTTAAAATTATTTTCCATCAAAAATACTTCTTCTAACATTCTTCCCCTCCTAGACCTTTTGGCTCCTGACAAAAGACATTCTTACTGATAATCCATAAATGCTGCCTTCACTTCTTTTTTCTCTGATACACTTGTGACAGTAGGTCATGGCTTTTTCTTTTTGTAACATTCAAGTTATTCACCATCTCAAATAGTGCTTTTCTCCATTGCACAACAGCCTCTGGTTTATCAATTACATCTTTTTTCAGGTACTCTGTGTATGCAGCTTCATAAGCAATGAGTCGAGATTTTGTTACAACTGAAAAATTCCAAATATTTTGCATTCCCTTTCAAAAAACCAATAATCAAATGCATCTTCAAAAATCTGAAGATAATGGCTGCCCAAAAATATTATTCTGCTATAATAAGCCATCAAACATATCATGTGAGGTCACTGAGATCAAAGATTAAAGCATCAGTCGGTGAATTGAAGCCAATGTAATTGAGAACTCTAACATCTGTATCTGTAAAAGTCTCTATACATGCTAATATGACTCTCATTACTCTGATTAGTAAAATACATGCTGGGTCATTAACATCTTTGTATGTGGCTATGACAGATTCAATTGTGTCCACCATATACTTCTTTGTAGGCCATGTTCCTGCCTTTGGTCCTGCTACCTTTGGAAAATTCAACCATTTGGATGGAATCTGTCCTTCTTTCCCAAAAGACTGTCCACTCCCTCCTCCTTGCTACCAGGTAGTATGTTGGATTGATCTTGAGCTGAATAGGTGCTTCCTTCCATATCTTTCTGCATTCCTTATTAGCATGCAACCACCTATTCCTCCATTTGGGATTAGCTTTTTCAAATAGCTCCTTTGTCACATTGATATCTTCTTCATATTCTAAATACTTGTTCGGAGGTAATCCTGCCCTTGCCAACTGATAATTTTTAATACTTTCCATAATCATGCACAAGGGTATTCGTAAGCCATCTACAGCCCAATGATGTTGATCTGGATTTATCCCTTTATTTAGAACAAATGTAACAATCTGTTCCTCATATTCATCATGCATTTTTCTAATGAATTCCATTCTGGATTCTCTGTCTGTCAGAAGTCTCTGAACAAACTCTTCTGAGTATTCCTCTTGTGGTGCTTTGTTTTCTTGTTCACCACCATGTTGGATTATATCATCATCTCCTACTTCATATTCTCCTGTTTATGTAGTCTCTACTTGCTCTTCCTCCTTAGTTTGTGGTTTTTCCAATCTTTTCTGTAGTTCTTCTAATGTCAGCATTAAACTTTTATTTTGGGGGGTCCACATCTCTCTTTCTGCTTTCCACTCATTTCTTTCCTTTTCTATACTCATCTGCCAATCACTTCTCTCTTTTTCTATATCCATATGTAACTTATTGTACCCCCTCATTGAGGTAGCAGCATGTATATTAGCTTGTTTTTCCAACTCCTTGGCTTCTTTGAGCTTGTGCAAATCTTCCTTGTGCAAATCTTCCTTCTCCTCTTGTGTCACTTGAGCAGTCTTGCTCTCTTCCTTCAACTAGCCTTCTTCCATTAATAATTTGTTTATTTCCTCATTTGCCTTGGCCATAATTTGATATGAGTTCTGCAAGGTTCTGTATCTCCCTTCAATTTTTCTCAGCTCCATCTCCATTTTACTACTATGCTCTGTCTGTTTTGCACACTTTTCTTCAAGATATTGGATTTTATTTTGTTGTTGTACCTCTAATTCCTCCAAAGAAATTATCCTATGTGTTAATTCCTCATTTTTCTCCTTTACAATGCTCAATTGTTCTGCCAATTGTTCTTTTTCTTTCTTGTGCTCCTTAATGATACTACTTCCTTTTTCAGACTCAGATTCTGCTACCATACCTGATATAATCATGTTTCTACTTGCTAGTCTGAATTGCTCTAGGTTGCTCATAATGATCTTGCACGCAGATCTTATATTTTTAGGTATCCTTTCCAACCCAACTTCTATTTCCATTTGTTTGACTTCTATCTGCTCGTTTTCTTTACACTCATTCTCTTCTTCATCTTCTTCCTCATACTCTATGACCTGATTCTTTTGTTCTTCATGGCTCTTATCTGCTTCCATCTTTTCTTGGTCTGCAACATCTTCCTCATATTCCAATATCTGATAATCCTTATTCTCATGTCCTGATATATCTTTCATTATCTTTGTTCCTTCTGCCTTCTTGTTCTCCACTTCTTATTGTTCTTCTTCAAAGAAATGTCTTTCCTTTACTTGTACTTCCTCTTCCTGAATTATGGCTGAATCAGTTTCCTCAGTAAGCTTTATCTGATCATTACTTATCTGCTCTTTCTGTCCTTCTTCTTGCTCATCTATATCCATGAGATCCAGGCCTTCCTCTTGTCTTTGATCTTCTGTAGTTGTGAATTCTTCATTATGATTCAAGCAGGATGTCTTCTATGCTTTGGTTGACCTCTCGTTCTGTAATTCCTTCTTCTATTTCTCGAGCATTCTTCTTTTCCACTATTTCCTCTTCTATTTCCTTGATTTGATCTGTATCCCTTTGTTTATTGGCTGGACTACATAACTGAACTCCTTTTGCTATCTCTACTTTTCCTTCATCTACTTTGAAATTGGTTTGTTGTGAAGGTTTTGTCCGTATTGACTTTAATCCTGAATCCACTAACCCACAACTGAATTCCTTTCTTACTTCACTCTCCTCTTCCATCATCATTGCTTTTCCTTTTAGTAATCTTCTCTCTTCTTCAGGACTAACCTGCTTTGCTGCTTCTTCTTGGACTTGCTTCCCCTGGGGCTTCTATCTGAAGTCTTCTGGTGTCTTATGTTTTTCAGTGGCCTGTGTTAACACATTAGGTGTACTAGGTACTGCGAAATTCAAACTTTTTAACAAAAAGTTTTCAATATCACTTTCAGAGTCTGAAGAGAATTGTGAAGAGCCTGCTATTCCTGATTTTTCTAGTCTTGACTCTTCTACACTAGTAGATTCCTTCTGGTTCCTTTCTTTTACTATCACTTCTTCTATTTCCATCATTAATATAGATTCTGCTACTTTTCCTTTAATTTTCTTGGTTAACTTCTTCTTCTGTACAGGTTTCTTGTGAACCTTCTTCTTTACTACAACTGTAGTTCTTGTTTCAGGAGGTCCTTGTGTTGGTGTAATTTGCAAGCCCTCACACTTGGCTTGGATTTGTTCTTGAAGACTCAACATGTGAGAAGAACCATAGGAACTTATTCTTATAAGTTCTTACCATTTTACCTTTTTTGTAAAAGTCTAAATGACTTGGAATCTTATGGATACACCTACTTGATAGATTCGTGGAAAATTAGAACCTGTGATTGAGAGAAAATCTCCCTACTTTTAGAGGAGTGATTAAAGGGAGTCAAGAATTCAAATTTGAATTCAAACTCTCACTCACTTAATATATAAGTTGTACTTGAAAAGTCGCGGTGAGTGTCACCATTTCCTGAGGCTAATTTCATCTATCATTGAGTGTGTGAGCTCTACTCCATAGCCTACACCTCTGAGTACCATTTGGCAATGTTTATCATGTCAATGGGAATGTACATCAATGTGAATTAATACATATCTTTACATTCATCATCTCTATTATTCTCTGAGTGTACTACTTCAAGTCTGTCAACTTCAAAGAGGCATATCTCAGTGCCTACTGCACCAAATCAAGTGATGCAAAGCTTGGTAGATCCAGCTCAAAGTATTCTACAAGTATACAAAGTTTGAAGCAACTTGATTCAGCCAATTTCAAGAAATTGCGGTCGAAGTGCTCACTGGTATTTGTCTGCATACTTCCTAAAAAGTCGGGGGTGTCCATAATTTTGCTAAAGTGATTTCTCCTAGTATAGTTTATCATTTTATCTCATTCCACTTGCAAATGGTAGCTTACTAAGCTAATAGAATACATCTAGAAGGAACTTTGCCAATTGTAAGTGTACTGGTCATACTGAGCATAACTCTGAGCAGGTGTCAATACCAAAATAGCAAGTTTTCTTGGATTTGTGAAGTATCAAGTAGTCTGTTTTGATTTGATCACTACACACATCATTTGCAAAGTACATATATCTCTTGGTATCATTTGGAAGCTAAGGGTCTCTACTAATCATATCTGGAGTCACTGAGGGCTAGTGCAAAGCAGGATTAGCAGCACCTACTCAATCTTCTGGAGGATCCATGCATCTTTCCAACAGTGGTATCAAAGCAAATAAGGTAACATGGGAGATGGTTTTCCTTCATTCATTGACAAATTGGACAGGAACAATTATCAAGCTTGGTCTCTGAGGATGAAGACCTATCTACAAGGAAGAAGTCTATTTGGATTCATATCAGGAGATGAGGAATTGCCCTCATTCAAAGCAAGGGGTCTACCCACCAAGGAAGAACAAGAAAGGCTTAATACATGGTGTGCAAAAGATGCATTGGCAAGGTCTTATCTTCTTAACTCTATATCTGATTTCCTTTTACCTCACATCAAGAATTGTAAGACTTCCCAAGAAACTTGGGAAACCTTGTCATCATACTTTTCATCTAATACAAGGGCCAGGAAGAATCAATTGTGGATTGAATTCACAACCCTTAGGAAGCAACCAAAGCAATCAGTCTCAGAATTTGTGACCAAGATCAAGGATGTGGCAGACCAATTAGCAAGCATAGGAGAGGAGATTGAAGAGGAACAAATAGTAAGGCAAATAACAAATGGACTCAAGGCAGATGATAAGTGGGAAAGCTTCACCACTGCAATGGATCTCTACATGGACATGCATACCCCAGATCTCACAACTCTCATGGGCCAACTATTCACACATGAAGCAAAGTTTACAAAGGCTGGAGATCAATCAAAAGGTAACAACCCCTCTGCTCTATATACTGATAAGAAGATTAAGGATAAAGGTAAAGGGAAGAAGCAAGAAGAAGAAGGCTCTACCTCCCAAGCCAACTATGCAGGGAGAGGTAGATCTTCAAGAGGCAGGGGCAGAGGAGGTAAGAAAGGTAGGGGGAGACCCTACAACTCATCACCATGCAACATTTGTGGATTATCTAACCATACCACAGATGAGTGCTACAAAAACTATAAGAATCAGAGAGGAAGAAGCTATCAAAGAGGTGGATACTCTCAAGGCAGAGGAAGGTTCAACCAACACCAAGGCTACAATGGCTACAACAATAACTGCAACAACAATTATAACCACAATGGTAACTACCAAGGAGGATTCAGAAATAGGAAAGACTACAACAATTACACAGAGGAGCAAGATGACTCCCTATTGATCATGAATATGACTTCCAAGTCAGGTATCAATGATGATCATCTGTTTTATATTGATTCAGGGTGTTCTAATCATGTAGCTGGCAATGTGGCACTACTCTCTGATCTTGAGGAAACCAAGGGCAAACATCAAGTACAGACAGGTGATGATACTAAGCATTCTGTAGTAAAGATTGGAAATGTAAAAACTTGTGATGGTAACCAGAACCTATTGAGCAGGGTACTTTATGTACCAACCATTACCAAAAACTTAATGAGTGTTGGTCAGATTGTGGAGGAAGGTTTGCAGGTCAGATTCACTCAACATGGAGCATATGTCGAGGACCCAAGACATGGATTCAAAAGGATAGCCAAGGGAGAAAAATCAAGTAGATTATTTACTTTTGAGCTAGAAGACACCAAAAACATTGCTTTATACAATTACAAGGATCAAACACTTTCAGAATTAGAAATATGGCACAAGAGATTAGGTCACATAGGTGAAAGGACCTTGAAGCAAATGAGCAGAGATCAATGTGTGCTTGAGATACCTAATGTATCCAAGCAACACATGATTTACAAGTGTGGTGCTTGTCAGTTTGGTAAGTCTCACAGGTTGCCCTATTCAAGGAAAGGCTTTATGCATGAAGACTACCTAGACTTGGTACACACAGATGTTTGGGGACCTAGCAAGGATCCCTGCATTTCAGGTTCAAGGTACTATGTGTCTTTTATTGATGACTATAGCAGATGGACTGTGTTATACTTTATGAAGCACAAGGATGAAGTGTTTAATTGTTTCAAAAGATATCTTGCACTAGTTGAAAATCAAACAGGAAGGAACTTGAAGAGGCTAAGGTCAGATGGAGGAGGTGAATACTTCTCAAATGAGTTTGAAGATTTCTTGCAGGAAAGAGGCATCAAAAGGGAGATAACAACAAGGTACTCACCTGAACAAAATGGGGTAGCTGAAAGATGGAATAGACTTATAGTTGAAACAGCCAGGTCTATGCTTAATGAAAAGAAGTTGCCAAATTATCTTTGGGCAGAGAGTGTATCTACTGCCACCTATCTCATAAACAGGTTGCCATCAAAGTCACTTGATGGAATGACACCTTATGAAGCTTGGCATGGTAAGAGACCATCATTGGATCATTGCAAAATTTTTGGTTGTGTAGCATATGTGCATATTGCCTCATAGGTAAGGGGAAAGCTAGACCCTAAAGCAGAAAAATGTATTTTCATTGGTTATGACTTGAATCAAAAAGGGTACAGATTCTACAACCCAACCAATAAAGGGTTCAAGGTAAGCAGAGATGTCATCTTTGATGAGAATGACTCATGGTATGAGAATGAATGCAGGAAGGTTAGTCTACCCTATGATTTGGAAGAGGAGTTTCCAAAACTCTCAAAGGAGGAACCAATCGAGAAGGAAGACTCAAGTTCAGAAGATGATGACACAATCAATCTTGAAGAATTCAAGGCATGGAAGTCCAAAGGCAATTTAAAGATGAAGAAGCTTGAGGATATACCAAAATCTTCAACTCAAGCAATGAGGAGATCTCAGAGAGAAAGTAAGAAGCCTATCAGATATGGGTATGATATATCTCTTGTTACTAAGCATTCAATTTATCTTGCAAAGGACTTGTTAAGTGAAGAACCAGGTTCATATGAAGAGGCAATCACCAAACCAGAATGGAAAGGAGCTATGGATGAAGAAATAGAAGCTCTCAAGGAGAGTGACACATGGGACTTGGTACCCAAGAAGGATTCTATGAAGGTGATAGGATCCAGATGGATCTACAAATTAAAGAGGGACTCTGATGGTACAATCAACAGGAACAAAGCTAGGTTGGTAGCCAAGGGTTTTGCACAAACCCTAGGCATTGATTATGAGGAGACATTTTCTCCTGTGGCTAAGATGCCAACAATCAGAGTATTGGTGAGTGTAGCTGCATCCAAGAATTGGAACATGTATCAATTAGATGTCAAGAATGCTCTCTTGAATGGATGGATATCTGAAGAAGTCTACATGTCACAACCACCTGGCTATGAAGATCCAAAGAAGGTAAATTATGTTTGTAAATTGAAGAAGACTCTTATATGGATTGAAGCAGGCACCTAGAGCATGGAACTACAGGTTGACAACATACCTCCAAGACCAAGGGTTTACTATGAGCAAGGCAGACACTTCATTGTTTATCAAAAGAAGCAATTCAGAGGTAATCTATCTCTGTGTTTATGTTGATGACATCATCATTATAGGTAATGATGTCCAAGGAATCAGAAGCATCAAGAATCAGATGATGAAGGAGTTCAAGATCAATGATCTTGGATTATTGAAATACTTTCTAGGACTTGAATTGGTTTATACTAATTCAGGTATATATATCACTCAAAAGAAGTATGTGCAGGACATGTTAAAGAAATTGGGCTTGCAGGATGCTAAAGTCTCTAGTACTCCAATGGAGGTCAACATAAAGCTAAGTGCTCATGAAGGGGATGAAGTCCAAGACATTACAGGATATCAAAGTATGGTAGGTAGTTTGAATTATGCTACCTTGACCAGAATTGGCATAGCATATGGAGTTAGTGTGCTAAGTCAATTCATGCACAAACCAAGGGTACCTCACCTAGAGGCTGCAAAGAAGATCTTGAAGTATCTAAAGCGAACTCAGAACCATGGTTTGTACTTTTCTTATACATCAGATATTGATATTAAAGTATATTCAGATGCAGATTGGGTAGGATGCAAGGATAATAGGAGAAGCACATCAGGATACTTATCTTTTGCAGGTGATAAACCTATTTCTTGGTCAGCCAAGAAACAACCAACAGTGGCATTGTCATCCACTGAAGCAGAGTATAGAGGGCTAGCCAATGCCACTCAAGAAGCTATTTGGTTAAAGCTTTTGTATATAGAGTTAGGCCTATACACTAGGCCTCCAATTATTTTTGGAGACAACACAAGTTCTCTTCACCTTGCAGCTAATCCAATTTATCATGCTAGAAAAAAACACATAGAGGTTCATTACCACTATGTGAGAGAGAAGTTGCTAAGCAAAGACATTCAGTTGACTTATGTGTCTACTAATATGCAATGTGCAGATTTACTCACTAAAGCTTTGGATGGAAACAAATTATGCAGATTCAAATCCGTGATTGGATTGCAGGATGTGTTTGAAGATTGAAGATAAAGAATTAAGCCAAAGTGTTTGGCTTGAGGGGGAGCTGTTGGTGTAATTTGCAAGCCCTCACACTTGGCTTGGATTTGTTCTTGAAGACTCAACATGTGAGAAGAACCATAGGAACTTATGCTTATAAGTTCTTACCATTTTACCTTTTTTGTAAAAGTCTAAATGACTTGGAATCTTATGGATACACCTACTTGATAGATTCGTGGAAAATTAGAACCTGTGATTGAGAGAATATCTCCCTACTTTTAGAGGAGTGATTAAAGGGAGTCAAGAATTCAAATTTGAATTCAAACTCTCACTCACTTAATATATAAGTTGTACTTGAAAAGTCGCGGTGAGTGTCACCATTTCCTGAGGCTAATTTCATCTATCATTGAGTGTGTGAGCTTTACTCCATAGCCTACACCTCTGAGTACCATTTGGCAATGTTTATCATGTCAATGGGAATGTACATCAATGTGAATTAATACATATCTTTACATTCATCATCTCTGTTATTCTCTAAGTGTACTACTTCAAGTCTATCAACTTCAAAGAGGCATATCGCAGTGCCTACTTCACCAAATCAAGTGATTCAAAGCTTGGTAGATCCAGGTCAAAGTATTCTACAAGCATACAAAGCCTGAAGCAACTTGGTTCATCCAATTTCAAGAAATCCCGGTCGAACTGCTCACTGGTATTTGTCTGCATACTTCCTAAAAAGTCGGGGATGTCCATAATTTTGCTAAAGTGATTTCTCCTAGTATAGTTTATCATTTTATCTCATTCCACTTGCAAATGGTAGCTTACTAAGCCTATAGAATACCTCTAGAAGGAATTTTGCCAATTGTAAGTGTACTGGTCATACTGAGCATAACTCTGAGCAGGTGTCAATACCAAAATAGCAAGTTTTCTTGGATTTGTGAAGTATCAAGTAGTCTGTTTTGATTTGATCACTACACACATCATTTGCAAAGTACATATATGATCTCTTGGTATCATTTGGAAGCTAAGGGTGTCTACTAATCATATCTGGAGTCACTGAGGGCTGGTGCAAAGCAGGATTAGCAGCACCTACTCAATCTTCTGGAGGATCCATCCATCTTTCCAACACCTTGTAGCTCTTTGAAATATGCTAATAGTTCCACTTCTTTTTTGACAAATACTTCCTCTGTCTCAGCTGTCATCATCTGGTCATGTAGTTCTTCGTAGTGTTCTACTTCCTCTTGAATCCAATCTGTTGCTTTGCAAGAGTAGTCCTTCAACATCTTTTGATATTGGGCTTCATATACTGTCCTTTTATTATTACCTTGAGTCAAGTAGGTATACAACTGCTCTTTGCTTGTCTGAGGTGGATGAGGGTCATTTGAAGATTGCACCTGCTTCTGAGCAGCTTCATGCTCTTCCTTAGTTGCTTCTACCTGCTCCAATTCAACTGTTCTTGGATCCAATCTCCTTTTCTTTACAGGAACAACTTCTTCTGAAATTCCTTTTCTTTTCCTTTTTGCTCCCCTCATGCTTGATTGGCCTTCTGATTCTCTTACAGATATCTTCCTTGAAGGACTTTTGATTCCTGCCATCAATTTTTGAAATATTGGGCTACAAGAGCTAGTTGTAATTGATCCTCCATTCCTAGAACATGATATATAATTCTAGTTAAGAATTGGGCTCCATTCATATACTTCTTTTGCTCCCAATGTTTGGCTGCTTCCTTTAATTGCTCATGTATATATGGTGATACATCCATCACTCCAAAGGGCTTGGTTCTCTCCTTATTGTTGAACATAATCAGTGTTACTGGTTTGTGTGGCATGGTGTATCTTGGCAGTTTTGGAAAACAAAAGTATTGCAAAAACATTCTAATGGCATACCACTCATTCTTGTTTCCCTTAAAATCAGGGAATTTAGTGTATCCTGTATATGTTTCTTTATTTTTCTTGACAAAGCTATTATCCAATTTAGTTCCCATTGGGTAAAACTGTAGAGCTGCTATGATATGTTCTGCTTTTATAGTGATATTCACCTCCTTGTTTTCTTTGTCCTTGACTTTACACCGGAAATATGCCTCATTGCCCTTCCCAACTTCTAACAAGTTGTTCATTACCTGTGCCACTCTTTCAAAATCTATGAAAAATATAGAATCATCCAGCAGCTTGTGTAATCCCACTGCTTTCCATCTCTTGTAATTGACTGCACTTTTTTAAATTTCGTAAAACTCCTTACACAGCATAGTGTACTTGTAACCTCCAACTCCCACTATAAATATGCGCTGGCCAATAATACTTAGGGTTTCCTTGAGTTCCTTGACTATCTTTTTTGCTTCTGGAATCTCCTGCTCTTCATCACATTCTAATTCTATTGTCTCCATTGTTGCTTCATTGTCTAAGAACCAATGTCCTCTAGACAGAGTGACTGAGTCTGCTTTGAAATTATGAATTGGTAGCTCCTTTGGATTCACCATTCTGGAGAAAATATAGCATCACACAAAAAGAAAAAAAACTCCACCCACATGAGTCATAAAAAATAAAAAATGACATTTGTTGTAATATGTGATGAAAGAGAAATGTAAATAAAATCTCAATTAAATCCTAACTTCCTCAAAAAAACTCAATTGAAGTGGTCATTACATGTGTAGCAAGATGTCTAGTGCTCTCTTCTCTTCTAACTGCTCTTATCTAGGAAGGAGATATTTAAAGGAAAAATAAAGAAAATAAAAAATTATGAAAAATAAAAAATAAAAATAAAAATTCAAAAATAATAAATAGAAACCTACTACCCTTCTATCTATATCTTGCTTTGTGCTATATAACTTATAAAAGAAAAAAATGAATAATTTTTTCTCTTTTTTCTTTTCTTTCTCTTTTTCTCTTCTTTTAATAATTTCTCTCTCTTTTTTTTATAATAATAATTCCTTTCAACTCCCTTTCTTCCCCTCCTATTTCTTTTCTCAGAACAAGGATAAGGTAGAACAATTTGTCATTTTCTTTCAAAAATAAAATGTCAAAATTTCTTTTATGTGACACTCTGATTTTCTTTATCCAAGATCCTAACTGCATCTCAGATACTCATGTCCTTTTCCATTGAATCAGTTCTGATTTTTTTACCCAATAATATTTAATCTTTGCTGACCCTATTCTAGGAATACACCCGTCTTCATTTGATGAGTTGTGGTTGAAACTTTTTGGCTTCCATATCCATTTTGTTCTAGGAATTTGTTTTGATGAGCAGGTCTTGTGTGTACTTTGTTTCCACATCCTTCTTGTTTTGATGTCCTGATACTTCTGATTATACCCTAGTTGCCACCTTGCTTCTATCTGTTCACCCTCTTTTGCTTCTTCAATTTGTTGCTAGTTTTGATTAAATGAAGCTTGATCCTTTAGTAATTGTATCGATAATGTCTATGTGTCTTTTAATGAGAAAGTAAATCCTTCCAGCTCTGAATCATGAAGCTCCTGTTGATCTTCTTGTTTTTCAGTACTCCACAAGAATATTAAAAACCTTTTGTCATTTATTGTTAATTTGAGCTCTATTTTTTCAAAATCCAGTATTACTCTACCTTGCCTTAACCATGGTTGTCCCAGAATCAATTTTACAGTCATCAAGTGATCTGGCCATTCTTCACAATCTATTTTCATATATTCTATATTGAACTTAACTTTAAGAGAAGGTGAAGACATGCTTTGTATCATTTGTCCTTCCAAGGTTTTGATAAAGGTTTTGCTTTTAGTTCTTTTTAGGTTAAATTTATTCAACAAAGCTGAACTGATCAAATTCACTTGTGCACCTGAATCTATTAAAACCCTGATTTTTTCCTCCTGACAATCCATAGTTATCACAAGGAAATGTTCTTTTTGTTTTAAAGGTGTTTCACACAGAAGGACTTCTCTAAGGTTTTTGGTTTTTCTTATCCTTTCCTTTGCCTCCTGTTGAGCCTCTTTTCATATGTTTTCCTCTTCTTTTTTCCTATTTTGAGTTTGGTGTAATCTTCTCCATTCAGAAGCAGTTAATGGAAAGTCATACCTTTTAACTCTACATCCACTTATGAAGTTTGGCATGATTTCTCCATCTATGTTAGCTAGTTGGATAGATCCAATGTTACTGATCTGATGTATAATATAAGGCCCATGTCCTTTTTTCTGAAATTTCTTCTGATGTTCCTTTATTGTATATGCCAGAACTAGATCTCCTTCTTGTAGATCTTTTTCTTTAATATGAACATCATGATAAGCTTTTTGTCTTTTCTTGTCTGCATCGATGCTCATGATTGCTTGGAGTCTAGAAGCTCCAAATTTTTCCAATTCTATTACTCTCTCAGACAATTCATGTCCAGTCCAATTGTATTGACTACCCACCTTCAGTGTTGGAATAAGGAATTCTAAGGGCAGAACTGCATTTTGTCCATATACCAGATTGAATGGTGTGGTTCCTAATGCTGTTTTGTATGCCACTCTATAGGCCCATAGGACATGATTAAGTTGTAAATCCCAATCATTCCTGTTTGTGTTTACTAATTTTGACAATACAGTACAAGGTACTTTATTAGTACTTTCTGCTAACCCATTGGCTTGTGGATGATATGGGGTTGACTTCCTATGACTAATCATGAAATATTCAGTTATGTTTTCTATGATTTGGTTCAAAAAATGAGTCCCCCCATCACTTACCAATTCAATTGGAAGTCCAAATCTGGTGATGATGTTTTCATAGAGAAATCTAGCAGTAGTCTGAGCATCATTTCTTTTTGTAGCTTTGGCCTCAGCCCATTTTTTCAGGTAATCTATAGCTACTAGTATGTATTCAGCATGGGATTGTCTTGCTATAGGATGTATGGGTCCAATGAAATCCAACCCCCATTTACTAAATGCTCTGGCTGAAATTAATGGAACTAATAGCATATTGTCTCTTTTGTTTGGTTGACTCACCCTCTAACAAATGTCACATCTTTTCACATATGTTCTCGCATCAGGAAATAGGGTTGGCTACCAAAGCGAGAATATAATATGAGTTTTTTGCAGTTCTGTCACTTGAAAAATGTCCTCCTGCCACTCCAGAATGTGCCATTTCCAACATTTCCAAATGTTTATCTTCAGGAACACAAATTCTTAAATATCCATCCATCCCTTTGTTATACAATTGTTTGCCTATCAGTTGATATTCTTCAGAGATCATTTGTAGATTTTTTGAGTCTGCACTAGCTCTTACTTGTTTTCCTTTTTTCTCCCTTTTCAATTCCTCAACAATGTTCTCACTCCATTCTGGATTTTTCTTAAACCAATATAGAGTTATAAGTTCCGAGTTTTGCAAGGATTGGCATTCCCAACAGTTAGCAATATATTTTGTTACATCTTGAATCTTATTAGGGTGAGTTATAAGTTCTAAGTTTTGCAAGGATTGGCATTCCCAGCAGTTAGCAATATATTTTGGGCCTTTATTTTTTTCTCATGAGCTGAAATTCCATTTTTGGAGATTATGTGACCTAACATTCTTCCTTGTCTTACAAAGAATACACACTTTTCTGGATTTAAACATACTCTGTATGTTCTGCATTTCCTGAATATGTTTTCTAAATCTTTCAAATGATCCTGTCTTTTTAATGAAAAAGTACACAGATCATCTACATAAATTTCCATTACATTCCTCAGGAATTCTTTGAAGATATGACACATCAATCTTTGAAAAGTTGTTGGGGCATTAGTTAACCCAAAGGGCATAACCCTAAAAGCATAAATTCCCCATTCTGTGGAAAAGGCAGTTTTATGTTGGTCCTCTAATGCTATGGTTACCTGATTGTATCCTAAAAAACCATCCAAAAAACTATACACCTCCTTCCCTGCAACTCTTTCTAGAAGATGGTCTGTTATAGGCAATGGATAGCTATCCCTTATAGTTGCTTCATTCACCTTTTTCAAGTTAATGCATACCCTAAGTTTCCCATTCTTTTTTGGTACTACAACTATAGGAGATATCCATTCTGTATACTCAATCTCATAGATGAAATTGGCAGCCAGTAGCTTGTTAATTTCTTCCTTTATTTTAGCAGAGTATTTATAATTGAATGTGTAATGTCTTTGTTTGCTTGGCTTTGCATCAGGTGTAATAGGAATCTTATGCTCACAAATTTTAGGATCAATTCCTTTCAAATCCTTATAACTGTAAGCAAACACATCCCTATAATTTTTGGCCAAATTTCTTAATGCCTCCTCTTCTTGATTTGTCATGTCATCAGCTATCAAAATATCTTTCTTCCCCCTCTTCCTGAGTGATCATAACCTTCTTAGTTTGTTCCTCATTATCATATGCCTCTCCTTTTTTCTTTTCTCTCTTTGGTTTCATTTTTAGAAGTAGTCTTTCGTCTACTTCATAAGTCTTGAAATTTGATGGTACATCAAACTGTTGATCTTTGTTTGTCATTTTCTCTTTTTTTTTTATCCTCTTGGTCTTTTTCAATTTCCTTGTGTTTGTTTTTCTTATATTTGCTTGAGATTTTATCTTTCATTGCATCTTTAGCTTTTACTTCTTCCAAATATTGTGTTTTCCCTTTTTTCAATATCATTTCTTTTTCCTGGTCCTCTTCTGTTTTTGATACCCTTATCATTTGTATTCCAATGTGAAAAATATCATACCCTTCTTCATTTTGAAATTCCACTCCTACATACTCATCACTGGCTAGATCCATAGTAGCCAAAATCTGGTTCCAACCATATGGCTCAAATTCTTCATCTTTGAATTTTTGTGGTACATTGCTCTCATCTTGTAATTTTCTCCCTTCTACACAATCTTCTTTTCTTAATCTTCTTTTTCCATTTATAAGGTTTCTTATCACATTGCACTTCCATATCGATGATTCAGTTTCATTCTGATCTTCCAACTCTGATTCTTCACTTAATTCTTGATTTTGATGTATTTTGAACCATTCTTGAGGGGATATGTCACAATAATGACCATTTCTTAGATTCACTCTGGTTATCCTTCCTTTGCTCTCAAGGTATAGACAATCATTACCCCAATCTTGCACAATTTGCATTTGTCTCATAAATGGTCTTCCTAGGATAATTTCATATGACGTGGATTGTGGAAATTCAACTATGGCAAAAGTATGCTCTATTTCTATTCCACATATGTCCACAATCACCTTTTCCCATATTCCTAGTGGTTTTTCTATGTGTCCATCTGCAAGTTGCAATCTCTTTTAAGTGGGTATTAATTCATTTTTTCCCCATTCTTCCCAAGTTTGTTTAGTCATGATAGCCACACCTGATCTGCTATCCAATATAGCTTTGGCATAATTTTTACCAAATTGTATTTTTAGGGTTGAGTTCCCTCTTCTCCCTCACAATATCCTCCTATCTTATCAATAGGAATGTACCATAATTCCTCCAATTCTTGTGGTTGTGAATCAAGGTTTTCTGGTATAGCTTCCCATTTTTCCATTTTGTATTGTAAGTGAGGATTCTGTTTTACCAATTCTTCCAATGTGGTGTGGTATAAGATTGTACATTGTTTATCTATATTTACCTGTAATGTAATTTGTGGGTTATCTTCTTGTTTAATTGTTTCTCTTATTCTTGTTGCCTTTGACTCCCCAACTATTGTTTGAGAATTGTCTAATTCCCCCAGTTTGAGTTGTGCTTCTTGTATGATTTGTTTGCATTTTTCCATCCTTTCATGTTCTATATCTGGCATAGGATAAGCCATTACATGGTCTGTAGGATTTGGTCCCTCTTGAATTCTTCCCTTGTATGCTTTTATCAAGGTGTCTAGACTCTGTGAATTTCTTATCTCTGACTGGGTTTGTGTCTTTTGAGGAGGACTACTGTTAGACTGTTCCATATTCTCTTCTTCCAAACTTTTACCCATTCTTTTTTTCCTTTCCCATTTCCCTTTTTGTTTGTTTTTCTTCACCTTTGAAACTGAACCTTCATTTTGTTCTTTAGTTGTTTCTTGTTGTTTAGCTTGTGCCCTTGTTATAGCATTTACATTTACTTGGTCACTGTTACTCACTTCTTCTTGCTCCATGATGTTGATTGTTTTCAATGGTATGTTATTAGATGTGTTTTGTTGTTTTTGAGGATTTTTTGGACAATCCTTTATTAAATGATCTCTGCTACAATCCTTGCAATAAGCTCCTTATATTCTTAATGTAGGAGGTTGTGGACAGTCTCTAATGAAATGTTCTCTCCCACATCTATAACAAGTTATCTTTTGGCTCCCTTTGAGCTGAGGTTTTTTATTGGACATATAATGATTGGTTATATACATGAATGTGGTTGTATCCATCTCAATTCTCCCATTTCCCAAATCTAGGGCTTGTAGTTCCGGTTCTCTTAACTCATATCCTTCCCACTCTTCTTGATATCCTTCATTCCATTGATAATCTTCCTTGTAAGGTGATATTATTCTTAAGTTTCCCTCCTCTATTGGTGTGTATTTAACTGGTACCACATTTGTTGGTAGTGGAGGTTGTTGCCCAAGTACAGGTCTTGGTTGCTCAATATATCCAGATTCTCTTTGGCTTGCCTAATCTCTCTCCTTAATGGGTTGTTTATTGTAGAAGCATTCTTCTCTGGTATGATTTGTCCATTTTCTCTCTAGTGTACAGTATTTGAGTGTTTTCCTATCTTGCAAATGTGGTGGTTTTTTATATGGACATTGTTGTACCAAATGATTTTCTCCATAATCATAGCATTTTTATATGTAGTTATCTTGGTGTTTATCAAATTGGTTTTGGTGCTTACTTCTAGGGCTTTAGCAATGGCTTGTGCCAATTCTTTTGCTGGTGCAATTTTATCTTCATTTGTTCTAGGTTGATCAAATGCTAGCAGGTCTTGTCCTCTATTGTCTTCCAAATCTATTGCCTCTTTCACACATGCTCCTAGGTTAGGGTGTCTCCTATAATATACTAGGGTTCCTAATTGAGCACTCCTTAATCCTTCTATGAATAGGGATACTTGTCTTGCCATGGAAGGTACTTCTTCTCTTGGACATCTGTCAATGTACTACTTGAATCTCCTAGCTGCCTCTTTGACATTTTCATCTTTTTGCTGTTTAAAGCTATGTATCAATGTAGCTGTGCTATGTTTTATTCCAGTTTTTGAGAATTCCCCAATAAAGGCTTCTAGGAAGGATTCAATATCTAGATACGTTTCCTTTCTCAAAGGAATGAACCAAGATAATGCAGGTCCTCTCAGGGTTAGACCAAATGCCTCAAATTGTACTTTGTAATCCTCAACCTCTTCTACTCTAATTAGTTGTCTGAATTCTGCAGCATGAGCATGAGGATCAAAATATCCTTCATATTGATTTTTCATGCATTTGGCTACTTGATAGGGTCTAAGCATTCTGCCCTGATTTTGCCAATGATATCTTCTTCTCAAAGGAAAATCATTAAATCCTTCTAGTTCCTTTTTAAAAGGATTTGGGGAAGTATGTGTTCTCCTTCCTTGTTGTTGTTCACCATTATTGTGAATTTCATGTGGTCTTGGCAATTCTGATTGCCCTAGGTTCTGTTCCCAAGGTCTCTTGTCTGCACATTGCCCTAGGTCATTAGAATTTTTTGGGTCTTGTGAGAAGATGTATACACATCCCTGCCTATCCTCATATCTACCATCCTTAAATTGTGCTAATGGTGTAATGTTTAGGGGAACTTCTAGGTTTCACAATCTAATGAGAAACTTATGCATTCCATCCTGATATACATAAGTTACAAACCTATTTGTATACATGTATTTGAGGATGTTTCTATAGTCCCCAGTTTCAGAGGATTCATTTGTTTCATTTAAATTTTCCATGTTGATTTCTTGCCCTAAATCTCTTTCTTGCAATTCCCCTACCATTGGCTCTATTTCCTTCCTTTCAAGTTCTTGCTTAGAATGTGAGTGTAATTTATTACCAGACCTAAGGATCATTCAATTAATTTCATGATTCTGTGATGAGAATCATGTTTTTCACGATTCTTTGAGGAGAATCGTGTTTTTCATGATTCTGTGAGAAGAATCGTGTTTTTCACGATTCTGTGAAGAGAATCATGTTTTTCACAATTCTGTGATGAGAATCGTGTTTTTCACGATTCTGTGAGGAGAATCGTGTTTTTCACGATTCTGTGATGAGAATCGTGTTTTTCACGATTCTGTGATGAGAATCGTGTTTTTCACGATTCTGTGATGCGAATCGAGTTTTTCACGACTCTGTGATGAGAATCGTGTTTTTCACGACTCTGTGATGACAATCGTGTTCTTCATGACTCTGTGATGAGAATCGTGTTTTTCATGATTCTGTGATGAGAATCGTGTTTTTCACGATTCTGTGATGAGAATCGTGTTTTTCACGATTGTGTGATGAGAATCGTGTTTTTCACGATTCTGTGATGAGAATCGTGTTTTTTAGGATTTCTGTGATGAGAATCGTGTTTTTCATTATTGTGTGAGGGAATCGTGTTTTTCACGATTCTGTGATGAGAATCGTCTTTGTCACGATTATGTTCCCAGAGGAGCGTGATTGCTCACAATCGTTAGAAATACGAGTGTCTTATGAAAATTGTGCTTTGGGAATCGCGATTTTGTGCTTTGTTTAAGAGAATCGCGATTTTGTGTTTGACTACAGAATCGTGATTCTGTTCAGATTTTGAAAAAAAAAATTTAGGTTTTGATTTTCATATTTTTGTTTCTTCAATAGAATCGCCTTAGTTATTTTTTAACATGCAATAAAAGAATTTACTTAATATTATTATTTTTTCCACAGAAAACTCAAAAAATTCAGAACATCGCGATTCCTTGTTTTTGGCTATTTTTTGTTTTTTTGTGCTTTGATCATCATGTAAATTTAAAGAAATATAAGAAAAATGTATTGAGAACTCCTTACCTTGCTTGCTTGATCTAGAAATCTCCAAAACTTTATAGTTGCAACGGATCGCGATCCTGTTCTTGCTCTCACTCCCTCTCTTCCTCACTCAAATGAGTTTTTTCTGAGATTCCAAGGTTTTATACTGTTCACACAATCGCGATCCTATGCTATTTCCTCAAAATCTTCACTTTTTACTTGTCCAATTTAATTCTTCAACAATTTTATGGTTTTAATCCTCAATTCCTAACGTTTCATCATTAATCACTCCCCTTATCCCACTGGTGAAAATCGCAATTCTGTACTTCTTTTCCACTTTTCCCACTTGATGCTCAATCCTCACTGATTTTTGGAATTTGACTTCCTTCACTTACTCACCTTAATGAAACCTCTTACAATTACCTATCTCAAAACCCAAATATGCTCAAATTTCCAAAAAAATATCTTCTCTTACAGAAAATCACGATTTTGTGCAGAGAATCATATTTTTCCTGTACTTCTTGTTTTTTGCAATTTTGGATCTTCTTTCTTCTTACAACTCTTCCAAATTCTTTCCACTCCAAATTAGCTGTCACCTGCAATTTTTACATCATTAACAAAGAATTAATCCAGAAAATCGCGATCCTGTGAAGAGAATCATATTTTTCTGATTCTCCAATTTTTAGTAATTTTTAGCTTTCCTTCCACTTAACCTCCTTAACTCTTGACAACAACACTTAAAGTCCAACTTTCTAAGGAAAAAAAAAATTGTTTAAGTGTTTTAATGAATTTTATGAATTTTTTTAGTATTTTGCCCTAAATCAAAGTAAACACTTCACTTAGGGTTTCTTGTTTAGTGATCTATTGCTCCTGTATTCTCTAATTAGTTATACTCCTTTATGCTTTGATATCAAAACAATTCATGAGCAAAACTTCCCAAAGAAAAATGTGCTAAGAAGTGCAATTATCAATTTTTGCAAAGATAAACTCAAACATTTTTGTTTTCAAGATGCAAATAAACTTTTTCTCAAGATTATTGCTTTGACTTGATTAACAAATGGATCCTATCTACTTGCATCTAGCTACTTTACTTGACTTTTCTCAATGCAATCATGTCATCTTCCCAAGATCAACAATTTTGCTTGGTACTTGGTCAAAAAGCACTCTACTATTGCAAAGATAGACACATTTTACCTTATCTTCAGCTTTCTTGATTCATTTTTTTCCACACACCTGCACTTTACTTCCAAAAAATGATATGAGCAACTATCAATTTGCAAGAATTTCAACACTTCTTATTCTCAAAAGATTATCTATTGTTTTCTTTTCCCAAAAGACAAACAACAAAAAAAATCTACCATTTCATGTTTCCATTTCTTGATTAAAGAGTATTACCTTTTCAATGTGTTCAATACCATCATCAATAGAAGATCCAGCAAGGTCCAACGTCAATGAAGCTTTTGCTATACTCCCCGGCAACGACACCAAAAAACGTTTGTTGTAGACCTTTGGAGTTGTCCTCTCCAATCATTTAGCATAAAGAATCAACAATACATCTTACTTTTGTCAATCCTGGAAGTATACATAAAACCACAGCCCCTTCTAGATGATAGAATCCAAGAAATAAGAGAAAACTGGTTGGATTTCTGAGGATTAATGAAGATGAAGAGGAATTTCTAGGGTTTGGATTATCTTGAGCAATACTCCATCATTTTCAATAATCTTGGTGTCTAAAGCATGTTATTTTCTCAGCAGAACATAATCATAAAGTCAAACTCAAAATGATGCCTGTAACCTTCATACGAGACAATCGTGATTCTATGAAATCAGACAATTTTCATCTCCAGCACCATTCTTCATCAATTTCTCACTGAACACATCAGTAATCAACTCTCTTCATACACATTCATGAGAAATACACAATAGAAGCTTGCAAATCTCCATGGATACACATAGAATAGACTCAACAAATCAAAGAAATCACACAAAAGGAAGAACCATGATTTTCTGCATGAAACTCTCTCTTTACTTCGATAGCATATAATACAAATAACCAACCCTCTCATAGTAGAGGAAATTGTCTTTTATACATTTTCAAGTGTCCCTTTTCACACTTGAATTTTGGTCCTTTCCTCTTCTGATCTAAAAATATGCTATCTAGGAGTTTCCAAAAATTCTAGAAAAAATACATATGATTCTACTCTCCATAAGGAAGACTCTTCCTTATTTTTACATCATTTACATAAATATTTTTACAAGTTTTTGGCATTTTACAATTATTTTCCATCAAAAATACTTCAAATAATACTTTCTTCTAACAGTGTGTGTGTGTGTATGTGTGTGTAAGTGTGTATGTGTCTATGTGTGTATGTGTGTGTATATGTGTGTGTCTATGTGTGTATATATATGTGTATATGTCTATATGCATGTGTATGTGTGTATATGTGTGTGTCTATGTGTGTATATATATGTGTATATGTCTATATGAATGTGTATGTGTGTGTGTGTAAATGTGTCTGGATGTGTGTAGGTGTGTGTGTAAGTGTGTATGTGTCTATATGTGTGTTTATATATGTGTGTGTTCATATATGTGTGTGTGTATCTATGTGTGTGTGTAAATTTGTATGTGTCTATGTGTGTATGTGTGTGTGTGTGTCTATGTGTGTAAGTGTGTGTGTGTGTATCTATGTGTGTATGTCTGTGTGTGTGTCTATGTGTGTGTGTGTCTATGTGTGTGTGTGTCTATGTGTGTGTGTAAATTTGTGTGTGTATGTGTGTGTGTGTGTATATGTGATTATCTGTCTATGTGTGTGTATGTGTCTATGTGTGTGTATGTGTCTATGTGTGTATGTGTATGCATGTAAGCATGTATCTATGCATATGCATGTGCATTATGTATGCATATGTATGCATGTGTGTGTATGTGTGTATGCATGTAAGTATGTATGTATGCATATGCATATGCATTATGTACGCATATGCATATCATTTGCATTATGTACGCATATGCGTATGCATTATGTATGCATATGTGTATGTGTGTGAATGTCTCTTTATGTGTGTGTGTGTGTGTATGCATATATATGTGTGCATGTGTGTGTCTCTCTCTACATGTGTGTGTGTGTGTCTATGTGTGTATATGTATGTGTGTGTATGTGTGTGTATGCATGTAAGCATGTATGTATGCATATGCATCTGCATTATGTATGCATGTGTGTGTATGTCTATGTGTATGTGTGTGTATGTGTGTGTATGCATGTAAATATGTATTTATGCATATGCATATGCAATATGTATGCATGTATGTGTATGTGTATGTGTATGTGTGTGTATGTCTTTCTACATGTGTGTGTATGCATATGTATGCATGTATATGTATATGTGTGTGGATGCATGTAAGTATGTATGTATGCATATGCATATGCATTATGTATGTATGTGTGTGTATGTGTCTCTACGTGTGTGTGTGTGTATGCATATGTATGCATGTATATGTATGTTTGTGTATGTCTCTCTACATGTGTGTGTATGCCTATATGTGTGTGTATGTGTCTATGTGTGTGTATGTATGTGTGTCTATGTGTGTATGTGTGTGTGTCTATTTGTGTATGTGTGTGAGTTTATATGTGTGTATGTGTGTGTCGATGTGTGTATATATGTGTTTGTATGCATGTGTATGTGTGTATGTAAATGTGTCTGGATGTGTGTGTGTATGTAAGTGTGTATGTGGCTATGAGTGTGTACTTGTTTATGTGTGTATATGTGTCTATGTGTGTGTATGTGTCTATGTGTGCATGTGTATGCATGTATGTATGCATATCCATGTGCATTATCTATGCATATGTATGCATATGTGTGTGTATGCATGTAAGTATGTATGTATGCATATGCATATGCATATGCATATGCATATGCATTATGTGTGTATGTGTCTACGTGTGTATGTGTGTATGTATGTGTGTGTATGTGTGTGTATGTGTGTGTATGTGTGTGTATGTGTGTGTATGTGTGTGTATGTGTGTGTATGTGTGTGTATGTGTGTGTGTGTGTCTATGTGTGTATGTGTGTGTATGCATGTGTATGTATGTGTAAATCTCTATGTATGTGTCTGTATGTGTCTGTATGTGTGTGTATGTGTGCGTATGTGCGTGTATGTGTGTGTATGTGTCTATGTTTGTGTATGTTTCTATGTTTGTGTATGTGTCTATGTTGATGGGGGAAGTATCTCAACCCCTAAGCAACGACGAAGCGCGAATGACCTCCACAGGTATCCTTCTTTGACCTCTACACAGCAAAAGTGCTCTTACTCAGAGCTTATGCAGAGAGCTCCAGTGAGCTTTTGTAGACCTGTAGTAGACACCAAGAAATTTCCAACAAGACAAATTTTACTTCAAATGGATGCTTACACAAAGAGAAACAATGTCTACAACATGAGCTAGTTGAATGCTCACAACTGCTAGTCAAGCAGAGACCTCACTTCACTCCAGCAAGCTTTTCTCAAAGATCATACAGAGAATGAATCTAACACTTTGGTCAACTTTAGAGCACTCTAATAGCTACCCAATGACACCAAAATCATAGCAAATGGATAAATAGAGAAGGAGAACCAGCCCTTACAACAGAGAGCAAAATATTTCCAACAGAGCCTACACACAGAGAGAGATATCAATCACACCACTTCACTAAAATGCATGTTGCTCCCAAAGTACTCAGAGAATGCTCTAGAGAATTTGTGAGCATAAATTAGACTCTAATAGCTATCCAATGAGACAAGAATTACATCTAATGGATACAATATGAGGGAGAACCAATGCTAACAACTAAGGGGTAGAGAGTTGCAACACTACTTGCGCACACATAGATATGCCTACTAAAAGAAAACAAACAAGCAAGCAAGGGGCTAGCTTAAGCAAGGGGCTTGCTTATCACAACTCCAGCACTTAGTGCTCACTTTACATGAGCTAAAACTCCAAGAAGATGGCCCAAAAGAAGTCGGGATACATGCTCCTTTTATAGTGAGAAGTGTGCCCCTAAAATCTAGGAACCACCTTTCCAAATCAGCCTCCTAACTTAGAGGACTTAGTTGAGATGACTTGGGGAGTGGTTGAGTGACTTTTCTTGATGGAATCTCGTGGCTTTTGGCTTCCTTTGATTGCTCCACATGTCCATAAAATATTCCCCATGAATTTGTAGCGTGAAGTTTGACTTTTAACACTCCCCCTCAAGCTTCAATTCTTCGTTCTCATCCAAGCTCCTTCATGTTGATGCATTGCTTGAATTTTGAAATCTTCATCCCATCCAAAGACTTTGTAAACATGGCCGCAACTTGGTCCTTGGTACCAATATGATGTACTGAAACTTCCTTGGATATCACCTTTTCCCTTATGAAGTGATAGTGCACTTCAATATGCTTGGTTCTAGCATGATAGACAGGATTCGATGCTAGATGAATGCTACTCATGTTGTCACAAAAAATTGGATATGTGTCAACCTGCAAATTAAGCTCCATAAATAACTTCTTAATCCACATTAGCTCACATGTGACTTGAGCCAAAGCTCTATACTCAGCCTCCGTGGAAGATAATGCCACCGTGGGTTGCTTCTTTGAAATCCATGAGATGATCTTGCTACCTAGCATGACTAGGTAACCACTTGTACTTCTTCTATCCTCCTTCGAACCGGCCCAATCGGCATCAGATTAAGCTTTGACCTGCATATCATCATCAAATGAACAGAACAATCCTTCATTTATAGTGGCCTTGAGATATCGTAACATTCTTCTTGCAGCTTGCAAGTGTGTAGTCCTTGGACTATGCATAAATTGTGATAACACTCACTCCATATGCTATGTCGGGCCTAGTTATTGTGGCATAATTGAAAGATCCTACAATAGATCGATACAAGGTTACATCCTCTAATGGCTCTCCATCAATGGAGCTTAGCTTTACATTAACTTCCATGGGATTTGAAATAGGCTTGCAATGTAGCATCCCAAACCTCTCAAGTAGGTCTAGAATATACTTCCTTTGTATGAGCATAATACCTTCTTCTTTGTATACAACTTCAATGCCAAGAAAATACCTAAGATCTCCAAGATCAGAGATCCTAAACTCCTTTCCAAGTTTTGCCTTGATCTCCTCAATGCCCTTTGTATCATTACCTGTAATGATAAGATCATCTACATACACACACATGTAGAGTACAAGCTCTCCTCTTTGTTTGATGAAGAGAGATGGATCCGCCTTGCATTGATTGTAACCACATTTGATCAAATAGTCCACCAATCTTTGGTTCCAAGCCCTTGGAGCTTGCTTTAGGCCATAAAGTGCCTTCTTCAACCTACAAACATGATGTGGAAACTCTTTATGAAAAAAACCTAGTGGTTGCTCCATGTATACCTCTTCTTCCAAGTCTCCATTGAGAAAGGCATTCTTGATATCCAATTGGAAAAGCTTCCATCCTTTGCTAGCAGCCATTGCAATGAGTGTCCTAATGGTGCTCATCTTTGCCACGGGGCTGAATGTCTCTTCAAAGTCCACTCCATAGGTTTGTGCAAAACCCTTGGCCACCAATCTTGCTTTGAACCTAGAAATAGATCCATCTCAATTCCTCTTTACTTTATACACCCACTTATTACCTATTACCTTCATGTTATCCTTCTTGGGCACTAGAGTCCATGTTTGATTCTCCTCAAGTGCGTCGATCTCTTCTTGCATTGCCTCTTTCCATTCGGTGTACCTGCTTGCATCTTCATAGCAATCGGGCTCATGATCTTCTACTACTTTGTTCATATATGCATAATGAGTTGCCATGTATGAATCATAAGTAAACCTTTGAGTTGGATACTTAACTCTAGAAGACTTCCTTTCTTCACCTTTTGGAGGAATAAACCTCCTTTGCCTTGGGAACTTTATCTCTTTCTTTGACATGGCTTCTTTCTCCATCATGTGTCCTTCATCATCTTCAACTTCATTACCTTCTTCATCCAACTCCACCAATGTTGCTTTGCCTTTGTTGATTGATTGTGCTTCATAGCTTGATGAAGATCTTCCCCTCCATGGTGAGTTCATGCTTGAACTATCTTCATTGATGGAACACCTTGGGCCGCTTAGCTCTAGGTCGATTTGTTCTTCATCATGTCCATGTTTTTCTTCTTCATAGTCCTGCATACAATCATACTTCTTATACCAAGGGAGTAGCTCATCAAATGCTACATCCCTTGATATCCTCAAGTCCTTTGTGTTTGGGTTGAAGCACCTGTAACCTTTATGATCATTTGAATATCCTAGAAACACACACTTTTCTGCCTTTGGTTGTAGCTTGTGCCTCAATTCACTTGGCACATGTACATAACAAGTACATCCAAATATCTTCAAGTGGGAAAGATCAGGTTTCATACCATAATAGGCTTGATATGGTGTCAAGCCATGGATCCCTAAGGTAGGAGCCCTATTCATAAGATACACGGCGGTATTTGCTGCATCACTCCAAAACATGTTAGGTACATTCATCTCATTAAGCATTGCTCTAGCGATCTCGGCAATGTATCTATTCTTTCTCTCTACTACTCCATTTTGTTGGGGTGTGTACCTGCATGTTACTTACCTCTTGATGCCTTGATCCATTAAAAAATCAGAAAATGCATTGGAGAAATATTCTCCCCCTCCATTGAACCTTAGCTTCTTGATATATGTACCTGTTTCCTTTTCTACCATTGCCTTGAATGTTTTGAAACATGTAAACACATCTGATTTGTTTTTGATGAAATAAACCCAAACCATCCTTGTGCAATCATCTATAAAAGTGACAAAGTACTTGTTACCTCCAATGGATTGCTCTTTGGTTGGCCCCCACACATCTGTATGTACCAACTCCAATGGATGTTGGCTTATGTAGCCACTCTTCTTGAATGGAAGTCTCGCTTGCTTCCCTAGTTGACAAGATTCACATAAATGCTTCATACCTTGTCCTTGGAAGTTGGGAAGACCTTCAACCAGCCTCTTGAATTGCATTTCCTTCATTCTTTGTATGTTGATGTGACCTATCCTCTTGTGCCACAAGTCCAACTCCGAAATCCTCTTGTTTCCATATGTGAAGTAGACATGTTGAGTGGAATGAGAATTTACCTCCAAAGTGAAGAGTCTCCCTTGCTTCTTTCCTCTCGCTATGACCTTGTAACCTTGCTTAGGGTTCTCCACAAAGCATCCACCTTTGTTGAACCTTACTTGATAGCCTCTTTCAACCATTTGCCCAACGGACACCAAGTTCTTTGTGATGGTAGGTACATGCAAGACATCCTTGAGACATCTTCCTTCCTCCTTGTCATCCAAAGCTACATCTCCAACATGGGAGATCTCATGGGCTGTATCATCACCTGTTTCTACATGTCCTTTATCTTTGGGAACATGTAGATTAGTAAACCAAGAAGAATTGCAACTCATATGGTTGCTACATCCACTATCAATATACCAAGTGTTATCTACTTTGCTTGAATTCCCATTCATGTGCATCATCAAGAGATTGTCATTTTCTGAACTTGTAGAAGCATAATTACCTTGGCCTTTGTATGAAGAACCTTGATTATAGCTCCTTTGGTTTCCTCCTTGGTAGCAATCTCTAGCATAGTGGCCAAACTTGCCACATATGTAACATCCTTCACCATCTTGATTCCTGTTTTGTTGATGTCGTCCTCCTCTTCCTCTTGTTCTTCCTCTCCCTCTTTGTGATGAGGTGCCTTGGTCATGTCCTTGATTGCTTGAGTGGCCTTGCCTTCCTCCAAACCTTCCTTTGCCCCTTCCTTGTCCTCGTCTCCCTTTGCCCCTTTGATTACCTGCATAGAAAACTTGTGCATCCTTGCTTTTAGTTGAACTTCCACCTATGTTCATTTCTTTGGTGACCATGAGAGCAACCAATTGCTCAAAATCGGGAAGATTATCCCTTACATAAACTGAAGTGGTAAAGGGTTTCCACTTCTCATCATCTCTCAAACCATTGAGAGTATAAGCCACAAGATCGTCATCGTCTATGTGGCTTCCAATGGATCCCAATGCATCTGATAACTCCTTGACCTTAAGTATGTAGTCATTTATCCTACTCCCTGAGCTCTTCCTAAGGTTGTTGAGCTCATTCTTGAGTTGGATCTTCCTTGCTTTGGTGCTTGTTGAATAAAGCCTTTCAAGTGTCTCCCATACCTTCATGCTTGAATCCAAGTCTTGGATATGGCCGATCATGCTATTGCTAATGTGTTGGGAAAGAATAAAGATAACCCTCTTGTCTCTTTCATTCCATTCCCTAAAGGCCCTTCTCTGGTCATTGGTTGGATTCTCATCCAACCTAGGTCTTGGTTCACTTCCACTAATCAACCCCCAAAGGCCCTTGCCCATAAGATAGTTAAAGACCCTAAATCTCCATGGTTGATAGTTACCTTTGTCTAGCTTTTCAATTTGAGTGTTGAAGTCTCCCATATATAGTCTTTGATACTTGACCTAGCCCTTGGCTAATGCTCCAATGTGTGTAAAATGAAAATGAGGCTCTGAGGTTACCTCAATCCAAAGCTTTCCTTAGATGGACACCTTGTGCTCTTGCAAATTTGAGTAGAATAGCTCCCCCTTGATGTGAGCTACCTCCAAGAAGCTTTTGTTGATGCAAATCTTCAACCACCAACTCCAAGAGGTCTTCTTGCTTGTATGTGATGCCTCCAAGATGCCCAAATGCTCTGATACCACTGATGGGGGAAGTATCTCAACCCCTAAGCAACGACGAAGCGCGAATGACCTCCAAAGGTATCCTTCTTTGACCTCTGCACACCAAAAGTGCTCTTACTCAGAGCTTATGTAGAGAGCTCCAGTGAGCTTTTGTAGACCTGTAGTAGACACCAAGAGCTTTCCAACAAGACAAATTTTACTTCAAATGGATGCGTACACAAAGAGAAACAATGTGTACAACATGAGCTAGTTGAATGGTCACAACTGCTAGTCAAGCAGATACCTCATTTCACTCCAGCAAGCTTTTCTCAAAGCTTATAGAGAGAATGAATCTACAACTTTCGTCAACTTTAGAGCACTCTAATAGCTACCGAATGACACCAAAAGCATAGAAAATGGATAAATAGAGAAGGAGAACCATCCCTTACAACAGAGAGCAAAATATTTCCAGCAGAGCCTACACACAGAGAGAGATATCAATCACACAACTTCACTAAAATGAATGTTGCTCCCAAATTACTCAGAGAATGCTCCAGACAATTTGTGAGCATAAATTAGACTCTAATAGCTATCCAATGAGACAAGAATTACATCAAATGGATACAATATGAGGGAGAACCAATGCTAACAACTCAGGGGTAGAGAGTTGCAACACTGCCTGCGCACACACATAGATATGCCTACTAAAAGAAAACAAACAAGCAAGCAAGGGGCTAGCTTAAGCAAGGGGCTTGCTTATCACAACTCCAGCACTTAGTGCTCACTTTACATGAGCTAAAACTCCAAGAAGATGGCCCAAAAGAAGTCGGGATACATGCTCCTTTTATAGTGAGAAGTGTGCCCTTAAAATCTAGGAACTACCTTTCCAAATCAGCCTCCTAACTTGGAGGACTTAGTTGAGATGACTTGGGGAGTGGTTGAGTGACTTTTCTTGATGGAATCTCGTGTCTTTTGGCTTCCTTTGATTGCTCCACATGTCCATAAAAGATTCCCCACGAATTTGTAGCTTGAAGCTTGACTTTTAACATATGTGTGTGTATGTGTATGCATGTATCTATGCATATGCATGTGCATTATGTATGCATATGTTTATGTGTGTGTCTGCATTTAAGTATGTATGTATACATATGCATATGCATTATGTATGCATGTATTTGTATGTGTCTGTATGTATCTCCATGTGTGTGTATGCATATATGTGTGTGTATGTGTGTATGTGTGTATGTGTGTATGTGTGTATGTGTGTTTTTGTGTGTATGTGTGTATGTGTGTATGTGTGTGTATGTGTGTGTGTATGTGTGTCTATGTCTATGTATGTATGTGTATGTGTGTATGTGTGTGTATGTGTGTGTGCATGTAAGCATGTATGTATGCATATGCATGTGCATTATGTATGCATATGTTTGCATGTGTGTGTATGTGTGTGTATGCATGTAAGTATGTATGTATGCATATGCATATGCATTATGTATGCATATGTATGCATGTATGTGTGTGTGTATGACTCTACATGTGTGCGTATGAATATATGTGTGTGTATGTGTCTATATGTGTGTGCATGTGTGTGTGTGTCTATGTGTGTATGTGTCTGTCTATGTATGTATATATGTGTGTATCTATATATATATGTCTCTGTATGCATGTGTATGTGTGTGTGTGTGTAAATGTGTGTGTAAGTGTGTGGTATGTGTAAGTGTGTATGTGTCTATGTCGGTGTGTGTATATGTGTGTGTATGTGTATGTGTATGTGTGTGTGTGTCTATGTGTGTATGTGTGTGTGTCTATGTGTGTATGCATGTGTCTATGTGTGTATATATGTGTCTGTATGCATGTGTATGTGTGTATGTAAATTAGTGTGTATATGTGTGTGTGTGAATCTGTGTGTATGTGTGTGTATGTTTCTATGTGTGTGTATCTATGTGTGTATGTGTGTCTATGTGCATATACGTGTGTATGTCTATATATGTGTGTATCAATATGTATGTGTGCGTGGAAATGTGTGTGGATGTGTGTTTGTGTGTGTGTATAAGTGTGTATGTGTCTTACATGTATGTGTGTGTATGTGTGTGTGTATGTGTCTATGTCTATGTTTCTATGTGTGTATGTGTGTGTGTGTATGTGTGTGTGTATGTGTGTGTCTCTATGTGTATGTGTGTGTGTCTATGTGTGTATATGTGTGTGTGTGTATACATATGTACATGTGTGTGTAAATCTATGTGTGTATGTGTGTGTGTGTACCTTGCTTCAAAAGATTTGTGTGCTCAAACCATGTTGATCTCTCTCTCTCTCTCTCTCTCTCTCTCTCTCTCTCTCTCTCTCTCTCTCTCTCTCTCTCTCCACTCTCTCCTTCCCTCCCTCCCTCCCTCCCTCCCTCTCTCTCTCTCTCTCTCTATCTCTCTCTCTCTCTTGTTGATGTATAAAACACCACAAGAAATGAATTAATGTGACACTAGAACACCTCTATGGTCACCATTAACTCATTGCCACTCCAAACTTTGAGAAATGATAGCTTAAAGTGAGAACTTTGCTTCTACAGAAATTCCTAGTCACCGAAATGACATACCTTCAGTATTCTGTTAATTTCTCCTAGCTCAAGTATGCTTTCTCCATGAAACTTTATAGGCTGAAACTAGACGAGTAGAGCTTTCCAACAAGCTATCATATGCATCAAACTGAGCTCTAGAACTCAAGTTATGGCCCTCACAAGATGACCGTGTATGACCTTCCAAAACTGGAAATCTTGCCTGTTTTAGTATTCCTGATGTCCAAAAATAAAAAATTCGATGCCTAGCATCGAATTTCAGTCCAAGTCCATGCCAGGCATCGACTTTGGGCTTTTTTTGGCTATTTTTCTGCACCAGAAACACTCTATTTTACACACACATGAAGAAGATGACTTATATGATAGAAGTCGATGCCGGGCATCCATTTTATGTTGGAACTCGATGCCAGGCATCGAGTTGCTCCACAAACTTCATATTTTTAGAAGATTCAACAATAGTTAACACACAGAGAATGAAAAAATGACTTATCAGCCAAGATTCGATGCCAGGCATCGAATTGCTCAGAAAACTTGAACTTTTGAATTCATCACACAGTAGGCAAACATGGAGATGATGGAGAGAGACTCATACACAGAACTTTACTCAGTTCTTTCTAATAGCTATGAAAACTCAGAAGTTTTACAGATGCTTTCTCACTCAGAGAAGCCCGACTATTCTCAGTCGTATAAAATGAACTCCTTCTTCTACTTCTTCTCTCTTGCTCTCTCTCTCTCTCTCTCCTTTTCTCTTCTCGCCGCGTCAGTTGATACAAACTAACTTATATAGATTTTTGTATTTTCGTGATTTTAAAAAACTTCTAGAACTAAAGTGAACTAACTTTACAAATATGATACATTTGTGAATTTGTCCCTTCACATAGGCATGGGGTTTTCTTCCTAAGATTTGACCTTCAAATATATGTCTAATTAGTGAGTGTTTCTCCAACAGCTCCCCCTCAATCACTAATTGACATTCCCTGTTTCTTCATATCATCTTCTTTTCTTTTACTCCTGCCATGCTTTTGAATCTGCTGGTCTTCACACCATCCAAGCTCTTTGTCATTATGTCTGCTAACTGATCTTTAGTGGAAATGTACTCCACTTCAATCTCCTTCTCCATTACCTTTTCTCTGAGAAAATGATATTGTATCTCTATGTGCTTTGTCCTTGCATGAAATACTGGATTTGCTGCAAGATAGAGTGAACTCATATTATCTCCATGTATTGTAGGTGTACCTTGATCAATGCCTAAGCTCTTGAACAATGTCTGCATCCATATGACTTCCTTAGCTGCTTCCACAAGTCCTTTGTACTCTGCTTCAGTTGATGATAATGCTACTGTATGTTGTTTCTTTGAACACCAACTTACAAGCTTATCACCAATGTATATCATGTAACCATGAGTTGATCTCCTGTCATCTTGATTACCTGCCCAGTCTGAGTCACTGTAGGCTCTCAACTTCAAATCTGATGTAAAAGGATAATATAATCCTTCCTTTATAGTTCCTTTGATATATCTGAGAACTCTTTGACCTGCAATCCAATGTGGGTCCTTTGGACAATGCATGAATTGTGACAAAACTCCCACTGCATAACTAAGATCAGGTCTTGTTAGTGTAGCATAAATCAGACTACCCACAAGAGATTGATACTTCCTCATATCTTTGTAGTCTGCACCATCATATTTACTGAGCTTGTGATTAACTTCAAGTGGAGTTGAAGCTTCTCTGCAATTTTCCATATCAAACTTCTTCAACAAGTTCAGAAGATACCTTTCTTGTGACACATATATGCCATGATCTGTATAAGTAACTTCCATTCCAAGAAAGTATGATAACTTTCCTAGGTCACTGATCTTAAACTCTTTCTCAAGTAATCTCTTTACCTCCTTGATTCCTTCATCTGAAGTACCTGTGATTATAATGTCATCTACATAAATACAAATGTAGATTGTACCTTCCTCTGTTCTTTTGATAAGTAGACTTGAATCTGCTTTTGAACTTTGATATCCAAGATCATTGAGATACTTCACCAGTCTATAGTTCCAAGCTCTTGGAGCTTGCTTCAATCCATACAATGCTCTTCTCAACCTGCAAACAAAATTTGGATACCTGGAATCTATAAACCCTTGAGGTTGTTCCATGTATACCTCATCTGATATGTATCCATTCAAGAATGCATTTTTTATATCCAATTGACTTAGGGTCCATCCTTTTGAAGCTGCAATAGCAATGATTGTCCTTATAGTTGACATCTTAGCTACAGGACTGAATGTCTCATCATAATCTATGCCATAGGTCTGGGCATAGCCTTTCACCACCAATCTAGCTTTGTATCTGGCTATACTTCCATCTGCAAGCTTCTTCACTTTATAAACCCATTTATTTCCAATTACTTTCTTACCATTTGGTTTAGGAACAAGTTCCCATGTCTTGTTCTCCTCCAGTGCATTGAACTCTTCCTTCATTGCTTCTTCCCATTGCTTTTTACCTTTAGCTTCATCATAGTTCTGAGGTTCTTCATCATCTTTGACCATATATGCATAGTTCTTCTGAGTTATGTAAGAAGTATCATAGAATACCTTTCTGGTTGTCTCCTTGTCCTGCTTGACCTTCTTGGTTCACATTCTTCATAAGTTTCTGGATACACCTCTTCATCAAATATAGGATCTTCTTCATTCATTCTTGTTAATCCACTTCTGGATGTACTTGCTTGCATATAGTCTTCATCTCTATTCACCTCCATAATTGATTTTCCTTTCTCACATCTTCTTACCTCTTCTTCAAATTCTTCAGCTGTATGACTTTGATCTGCATACCAACTTTTTTGTTCATCAAATGTAACATCTCTAGAAACAATAAATTGTTTGGTTAGAGGATTCCACAATCTGTAACCCATCTGCTTTTCATCATAACCAATGAACACATATTTTTCTGCCTTTGGTTCAAGTTTATGCCTAAGTTGTGATGGCACATAAGCATATGCAATTGATCCAAACACTCTACAATGATCTAGTGTTGGTTTCTTACCCCACCAAGCTTCATCTGGAGTCATTCCATTCAGAGCTGCACATGGTAATCTATTCACAAGATATGTAGCTGTATTTACAGCCTCAGCCCAAAGATAATTTGGACAGTTCTTCTCCTTTAGCATAGCTCTAGCAAACTCAACCAAAGTCCTGTTCCTTCTTTCTGCTACACCATTTTGTTGTGGTGTATACCTGCAAGTTATTTCTCTCTTAATACCTGCATTCCAAAGATAATCATTGAACTCTTGGGAGAAGTATTCTCCCCCTCCATCAGACCTCAGTCTCTTAAGCTTTTGACCTGTGACTCTCTCTGCATATGCATGAAAATGCTTGAAAGCTCCAAACACTTCTGATATTTCCTTCAAAACATATAATGTTATCCATCTTGTAGCATCATCAATGAAAAGAACATAATACCTTGAGCCACTGATAGATCCTATTTTTGTTGGTCCCCATACATCTGTATGAATGAGCTCAAGTACTCCATCATGTTTGAATCCTTTCTTTTGAAATGGTAACCTATGTGCTTTACCCATTTGACATGCTTCACATTTATAAACCATATGTTGACTTTGCACATTTGGTAATCCTAGTACAGACTGATTAGCAACCATAGCTTTAATTCCTCTTTCATTAAAATGACCTAATCTCTTATGCCAGAGATCAAGTTCTGTAATCACTGCTTCACCATGTGTGAGCAAAGCTTGACCAATGTTCCCTTGCACTCTTAAAGTAAAGAGTCTACCTTCTTTCTTACCAGAGACAATCTGATTATATCCATTCTCTGGATCTTCCACAAATACTCCTTCATTTGTATACCTGACTTGAAAACCTTTTTCAACTATCTGTCCCACACTAATCAAGTTTTTAGGTATTGTAGGAACATACAAAACATTGGTTAGCAAATCTGCTCCACTCTTGCATTTCACTTTTCCAATTGAATGTACACTATGTCTTGTATTATCACCAGTTTGAATTGTGTGACTAGAAATGCCTTTTTCCAAATCTGACATCAATTCTATGTTTCCTGACAAATGATTAGAACATCCAGAGTCAATGTAAAATACCTTTAGATCTTCTTTGTCTGATGTGTTGATTGAGTTCATCATCAATGATGTATGACTTTCATTCTGTGTGTCATTTGCATAGTTATAGTAGGTGGTGTTGTAGGATTGATTCTGTCCCCAACTTCTTCCTCCACCTCTACCATAGCCTCCTCTTTGACTTTGTCTACCTCTTTGGAAATTACTTTGATATCTTCCACCTCGACCTCTGCTATTGTTGTTTTGATTCTGATTTGATCCTTGTTGATTGTGCCAACAGTCATGAGCCAAATGATTACTCAATCCACAGATCCAGCAAGCCTTCTTATTGTTATTTTGATTACCTCTTCCTCTTCCAAAACCTCTTGCTCTTCCTCTGCCAGTGCCTTTACCTCTTGCATAATAAGCTTGAGAATTAGACTCCTCTTCATCCTTTGCTTTACCTTTATCTCCTTTCTTCTTATTCTTCATGTACATTGCAGAACTTTGACCTTTATCTCCATCTCCCTTCAAGTCTTGCTCATATGTGAGCATCAAACCAAGCAACTGGTTCAAATCTGGAACATAATGATTTAATGAAAGTTCTGTTGATAAGACAAAAGGTTTCCACCTTTCATCCCCTCTCAAGCCTGCAAGTAGTTGAGCAATCAATCTGTGATCTTCAACATCTTCATCTATGGATCCAAGACTATCTGCTAGATCCTTCATCTTAGTGACATAATCACTAATGGTTTGACTTGGCTTCTTCTTGAATGTTGTAAACTCTGACCATAGACTTGCTTTCCGTGCTTTAGTAGTGCTTTGGAAATGATATTCCAATGCATTCCATATATCTTCTTATGATTCCAATCCTCTGATGTGTGGTAGCAAATGATCTGAGATTGTATTGTAGATGTAGGCTTTTGCACTTGCATCCTTCTTCTGCCAATGCTTTAAAGCATCAAGTTCTTCTTTCTTTGGTCGGCTTTCATCTTCAAATACTGGCTTCTCTTCTTCACCTGTTACATATACCATGAGATCCTTACTCATAAGTAAGGCTTCCATTCTCATTACCCATGCGGGGTAATTATCTCTGTCCAGTTTGTCAATGGAGATATGATCTGCCATAGTTCTTTCCTTCTGCTGCAACCTGTGAGCTTAAAGGATAAAGGATAATACCTTTTGAAGTTCTTTGTGTATGAGGATACTTCAAAAGTAATCTTTTGATGCCTTTGTGTCTTCAAATGCTTCACCTTTCAAACTTTAATGGAAAACTTTACAAAACTTCTCGTACCTTTGTCGTCTTCTGCTCTCGAGAATCTTTCTGCTCTGATACCACTTGTTGATGTATAAAACACCACAAGAAATGAATTAATTGGACACTAGAATACCTCTATGGTCACCATTAACTCATTGCCACTCCAAACTTTGAGAAATGATAGCTTAAAGTGAGAACTTTGCTTCTACAGAAATTCCTAGTCACCGAAATGACATACCTTCAGTATTTTGCTAATTTCTCCTAGCTCAAGTATGCTTTCTCCATGAAACTTTATACGCTGAAACTAGAAGAGTAGAGCTTTCCAACAAGCTATCATATGCATCAAACGGAGCTCTAGAACTCAAGTTATGGCCCTCACAAGATGACACTGTATGACCTTCCAAAACTGGAAATCTTGCCTGTTTTAGTATTCCTGATGTCCAAAAATAAAAAATTCGATGCCTAGCATCGAATTTCAGTCCAAGTCGATGCCAGGCATCGACTTTGGGCTTTTTTTGGCTATTTTTCTGCACCAAAAACACTCTATTTTACACACACATGAAGAAGATGACTTATATGATAGAAGTCGATGCCGGGCATCCATTTTATGTTGGAACTCGATGCCAGGCATCGAGTTGCTCCACAAACTTCATATTTTTAGAAGATTCAACAATAGTTAACACACAGAGAATGAAAAAATGACTTATCAGCCAAGATTCGATGCCAGGCATCGAATTGCTCAGAAAACTTGAACTTTTGAATTCATCACACAGTAGGCAAACATGGAGATGATGGAGAGAGACTCATACACAGAACTTTACTCAGTTCTTTCTAATAGCTATGAAAACTCAGAAGTTTTACAGATGCTTTCTCACTCAGAGAAGCCCGACTATTCTCAGTCGTATAAAATGAACTCCTTCTTCTACTTCTTCTCTCTTGCTCTCTCTCTCTCTCTCTCTCTCTCTCTCTCTCTCTCTCTCTCCTTTTCTCTTCTCGCCGCGTCAGTTGATACAAACTAACTTATATAGATTTTTGTATTTTCGTGATTTTAAAAAACTTCTAGAACTAAAGTGAACTAACTTTACAAATAGGATACATTTGTGAATTTGTCCCTTCACATAGGCATGGGGTTTTCTTCCTAAGATTTGACCTTCAAATATATGTCTAATTAGTAAGTGTTTCTCCAACATCTCTCTCTCTCTCTCTCTATCTCTCTCTCTCTCTCTCTCTCTCTCTCTCTCTCTCTCTCTCTCTCTCTCTCTCTCTCTCTCTCTCTCTCTCTCTCTCTCTCTCTCTCTCTCTCTCTCTCTCTCTCTCTCTCTCTCTCGTCCTAATCCCGACCGACACAAATGTGCCGAGAGAAATCAATTTTCTTTTTACATTCTAGAGTGTCGCTTATGCAACACTGTGGAATATCAGGACATCATGTATGCGATGCTCCAACATTGTAGGTAGTTTGCCAACATCCTTAAAAGCATCGCTGGCTAGCGATGCTCTTTGTGATGCATATTTTTAGTGTCGCATAAGTGATGCTATGCATCGCTTATGTGAGGAGTTGTCTTGTTTTCTTTTAATTAAAAAAAGTCTCATTGTTTATGCGATGCTAGCATCACATAAGCGACGAGACCCACTTTTCTTCATTGGGCGGCATCGCTATGCCCCCCTATTTCTAGTAGTGTGTAGGTATAGTGTCTTGCAATGAATGAATCATAATTTAATCTTTGAACAGGGTATTTAACCCTATTGGATGACCTTACCTCACCATTAGGTGGTAGAAATCTCCTCCTTTTTTTAGATGCTTTAAATCCTCGAGTTTTTAATTTTTCCATATCTTCATCACTTGTGGATTCCATGTCTACCCGTCAATGGTCTTCATCAATTGCCTTTTCCTTTCCTTTGCTAATTCCTTCACTTGAATGAGCTTCATTCCTTGTCCTTTAATGTCAAGCTAATGTAGCACTCTCCTCTGATGGTGTGCTTGAAGTGGTCAGACCACTTATCTCCATGCTTTGTTGTTGGTCTTTGAACTTCGTCTCCACTTCATATGCATCATCAACCTGTAACACATTTTTGCTACAATACGAAGGTAGCAACACATCAAATATTACATCCCTAGACACCTTAATCTCTTTGGTGCAAGGATTATAGCATCAAAAACCCTTTTTCTTTGAGGAATATCCAAGAAATATACACCTATCTCCCTTCGGGTCTAACTTGTGTCTCAATTCTGGAAGTATGTGAACATAACACACACAACCAAATACTTTGAGATGTGAAAGGTTGGGTTTCTTACTACACCAAGCTTCATAAGGTGTAACTCCATTTACTCCTAAGTTTGGACACCTATTCATAATGTATATGTCTATATTTGTTGCATCAACCCAATAAGAGTTAGGAACATTCATTTCATTTAACAAAGCTCTAGCCACTTCTGTTATGTATCTGTTCTTCCTCTCTACCACCCCATTTTATTGAGGTGCAAACCTACAACTGAATTGCCTTTTGATGCTATGTTCATGTAGAAAATCTGAAAATTCATTTGAAAAATACTCTTCCCCTCCATCCAATCTGAGAGTCTTTATATACTTCCCTGTTTCCTTCTCCACTAAGTTTTTGAACCTCTTGAAGTGATAAAACACTCCTAACTTTGACTTCATGCAATACATCCAAACAAACCTTGAATGATCATCTATGAATGTGACAAAATATCTATTACCTCCAATGAATGGCTCCGTTGTAGGTCTTCATACATCTGTGTGTATGAGATTCAACACTTCATTGCTTACATGTGCTCCCTTCTTGAATGGCAATCTGCGTTGTGTCCCTAACTGACAAGCATGGCACAAATGTTGCATATTCTGAGATGTAAGATTAGGTAGACCACTCATCAAGCCCTTCCTTTGCATGTCCTTCATCCTTTCTAAGTTTATGTGTCCAACTCTTTTATGCCATAAGTCAATTTCTGCAATCGGTTTATTTCTAATTGACAAGTAGATAGTGTGAGGGGTTGATGTCTTTACTTCCATGGTGAAGAGTCTTCCCTGCTTCTTTCGTTTTTCTATGTGCTTGTATTCCTACATGGGGTCTTCCACATCCTTGATCATTGAACCTCACTTCATAACCTATTTCAACCATTTGACCTACCGAAACCAAGTTCTTTCTAATGGTTGGCACATGCAACACATCCTTCAACACCTTGGAGCTTTGAGTTCCATTCACTACAACATCTCCCACATGTGTAATCTTGTGCTCAATGCCATCCCCTATCTCTACATGTCCTTGAGGGATGTGTGAGTGTAAATTAAAGAAAAAATCATTATTGCAACTCATATGGTTGCTACAACCACTATCAATGTACCATGTAAAATATGAATTTACTCTTTCATTTGACCCATACATCATAAGAAAGTTTCCATGTTTTGAATTTACTAAAATACTAGAATAATTACCTTGGCTCTTTTTGTATCCTTGATTGCCTCCTCCTTTTTGACCGACAATCTCTTGCATAATGGCCCAGTTTTCCACAATTGTAGCATTCTCCATTGGATGATTATCTTCAATGTGATCTTCCTCCTCTTTCTCTACTCCTTCCTCTTCCTCTTGATCCATAGCTTTGGTTGGAGCCTTCTTGGTTGCTTGAGCTTGAGCTTGACCTTCCTGTCCCTCTACCTTGGGAGTTTTGTCCACCTCTTTTCCATTTGCCTCTACCTGCATAGAAAACTTGGGTTTGGCTTCCCTTTGATTGTGAACCTTCTTGCTTCATCTCCTCGGTCACCATCAATGTGACTAATTGATCACATTTTTGTAGGCAATCCCTCACACAAACGGATGTGGTGAATGCTATCCACCTTTCATCCTCTCTCAAGCCATTGAGAGTGTGTGCGAGAAGATCATCATCTTTGATTGGGCCCAATTGAGCCTAGGGCATCTGCAAGCTCCTTAACCTTCAAAATGTACTCATTTATGTTGTTACCTGTTGCTTTCCTAAGATTATTTAGCTCATTCTTGAGCTGAATCTTTTTTGCCTTGGTTGATGAAGAGTACAATCTTTCCAAGGTCTCCCAAACCTTCTTGGATCTGTCCAAGTATTGTATATGCCCTATCATGCTATTGCTTATGTGTTGGGATATATCAAATATATCCCTCCTATCCACTTCTATCCATTCATTTATTGGCTTGACCTGTCCTTCAAGTGGTGCATCATGTAAATGAGGCATTGGCTCCATGCCGCTCACTAATCCCTAGAATCCTTTGCCCATAAGGTAGTTGCTAACTCTAAATTTACCTGGTTGATAATTGCCTTTCTCTACCTTCTCTATTTGTGCACTATACTCAGCCATACTAAGCTCTAATATGCTCATATAACTTCTACTCAAGTTTTTGTATGCTTTAGAAGGTGTGGATATTACCTTTTGATATCTTCTCCCTTGCTAAGCTTTGACTAGTTAAGATTCTGATTGACGTAGCCCCTCGTTCGATGTCTTCTTGCTTTGATAACCTCCTTGTGCTTCCACGAGTTGTCTGGATCCCTTGAAATCTTCAATATTATTCCATGGATGTCTCCAAGCCTCCAAAATGGCTTTGATACAATGGATGGGGGATGATTCTAATACCCTAATGAAAAAATGGAAGATGGCTACCCTCCACTTGGTCCACAAGCAATGATATATGCTCACTATTCTAAACGTTTCTTTGTACCACTTAAAAGAGTTAATATGAAATTTGGCAAGCTTATAGTAGACTATAAGATCTACCCCAAAAGCTTTAAAGCATCAAAAATGCATATTTGAGCTGGGAGAACCACTCTCTGCAAAGTAGGCTACGTGTTTGCAACACTTTCTACCTATGTGTAGAGATATACCCTCACAAATTTTGCAATCTCACAACTCACTCACTCAAATAATTACAACTTTGGAAAAGTTCAAGGAACTATATGAGAGACCAAATGAATATTAAAATCAATGAAAATGAGTACACTGAGAGCACAAAAAATGCTCTACAATATGGGACAATGAGATTTGGAAAACCCTAACTACACCTCTAGATAGAGAGGAGTGAAAGCGTGAGAAAAAATGAGGTAATCAAGTAAGGGGGCTGCTTGCTGGAGTTTATGAATTCACTAAACTAAGTGGGAAACTCATGGAATGCATACAACACAAGAAACAAAAGCGAGATGATGCTTATATAGAGTTTTACTTTTCTTACAATCTAGCTGATCACCCACCAATCAATGTAGGTGCACTTTTTGGTGGCTGATTTGATGAGATTTGAATTCGATTGAGTTTGGTGGAGCTTCTAGCTTTATTCCATGATTTCGGGTCCTCACTTTTTATTGGTCCACTTTCAAAACTCGTGGTTGAGCCTTTTTCATGATTGAGACTTGATTCTCAACAAAATCAAGAATTCCATGAGTATGCCACAACATTTCAAACACATCTAAGATATTTATCAGAAAGAAATGTGGTCCTATCAACAAATGTTATTAGAGAGTGGTTCATTAATGGTTTTAACCCCCAATTATGAAAGACAATGATTATCTTAGGTATTGGAGGAATGAACTTACATGGATTTATAGATATGGAACTACTAGTGGAACATAAGATTGGAGGATTTGTAGAAGATCTCGATTGGATGTAGAATAGAAACAATAGACCAGATGAAGCATTGAAACAAGTTTTCTACGTCAAACACAAAACTCTCGGGCATATGACTATGAACTATGCTCTAAATCAAATATATTATGCTATTTGTAAATGCTCTACACATTCCATAGATAATTTCCCTCATAATACAAAAACATGGAATATACTAGATATCAATGCAGTAATCCAAGAACATGGAGAAGTAACAAGTAGCTATGTTCCTTCACATCTATGTAATATCGGATATCTTCCAACCACAAGTTTTGGGCCAAATTATGGACCTCCAAGATTGAACTAGGGGAACCCAAACCCTATGGGCTAGAATTTAATACCAAGGTGTCATTTATGTGGGCATGTGGGCCATATATGATGACACTATAAGGATGCTGAAGAGTATGATGAGCAAAAGAAAGAACGATAGAGTCCCATAGCTAACATTTTCATCATTTCAAGTGAAGAATCCCAAACAATTACACTTCAAACACATTTCGATAAGACCTTGCATTAAGTTGCAACATCATTTCAAACATGCCTTAAAGAGAAAAAATGAATGTTGAATAAAGCTATGAGCTAGGCCTATAAGGAACCACTTGTATTTGCAACTTCTAAATCTATATCATGAAAACAACACCTACACCAGATAAATCCATAAGACCACTAAAGAAAACTTACAAGATTCTATCTCATGAGAAGACGAATCAGAGACAATAGCTACCATGAATGTTCTGGAAAATGCCCCAACTACATTGCCCTTGGGACAAATATTAATATTGGTCCCAAAAATTAGGCAACAATTTGAGCACTATTTGAAGAACACCGAACCAGAAACAATGATGGCAATAGTCTTGCTGGAACTTAATGTAATGGTGGACCATAAAGTCTCCTTAATTATGGTGTGGTTCAAAAATCACTATATACCAAAAGATCTCATGGATGAAAGATCCGGCATCAATATTTCTACAATCGCAATCTATGAGAGATTGGGTTGGATAAATCTTGAGCTGCAAAAAAAAATTATCAAGATGGCTGAGCAATGAAGAGTACATTTGTTTGGAATAGTAAGAATATAATAATCACATTGCATGAAATGTTTTACTAGAGATTGGTTGTTTTGGCATTTCAGGTTTAGACTACAATTTACTATTTTGAGGACCATAGCTTAAACACACCAAAGTTTTGTAGGACTGGTCCACCAAACAACTTATTTTTAGACACAATCATCAAAAGTATAGTGTTCCCTTTGATAAATTCACCCCTTGTGAAATTGTTAACATGCCTCATGTAGCTAAATGTTTTCATATGCTAGATGGTTGACTCGATGATGAGGAAATTGAATTTTTACTAGCTAATTAGGATTTATAGTAGGCATTGTCCAATTGTTGAATGTTTTGGATAAGTGGATGCCAAGCACCTACACTATACAGCTAACCACACAGGAAGCACTGATTGATTTTCTAGTATATGAGCAATAGAACAAAAATACGCAAACATACATACCTGAAGATCAACTCCTCATGCACTATTTAGAACCTCAAAGTGGAGGAAAACCTATTTAAATAACCACAAATGTAAAACAACCCTTTCAAACAAATCAACTACAATTGCTCACCAAATTTTCTAATACTTTTTGCATGGGATTACATAGAAATGAAGGGTATCAACCCACTTAGTTACCAACATCATGTCGTTCTCAAGCTAGATGCATGACCAATTAGAAAAACTAATTATCTTTTAAATCCCCACTATACAAAGTTATTAAAGGATGAACTCAATGGTCTGCTTTATCGTCCCAATTGAGCATGCAGAATAGATATCTCCAATCGTTATCGACTCAAAGAAAACAAACAATTATAGATATGTGGACTACCAAAAATTTAATGAAGCCATTGTTCCAAACCTATTTCCTTTCCCTTCTTTAGATAGTATGTTGGATGAAGTGGTAAAGAAAGAAATGTATCCATTCCTTAATGGCTACAATTGTTATAATCAAGTATGGATGGATGAATGAGACATATTGAAAGTAGTCCTCATCACCAATTGGGGATTATATGCTTGCATATTCATGTGGTTTGTGTTAAAAAATGGGACTAGCATGTTCTAGCATTACATACCAGATATTTTCTCCTCGTATTTAACTAACTTTTTGAAAGTTTTTTTAGATGATTTTTCTATTCTTGATAACGAAAATAAGAACATGCATCATCTGAGACTCTGTTTTTAAAAATTTCAAGAATATCATCTCTGTCCATAAATCTATATTCATCGTATCCCATGAGAAATTGGAGGCCACATTATTTTGATCGAAGGAATGAAAGTGGACCATGAAAAGGTAACGTGGTTTTATAGGCTCCATCTTCGTGCACATTGAAGAAAGGTCTTTGCTTTTTATGTCAAATTTAGTGGCTTGCACACATCCTGCAACCCCTAAATTGACTAACCATGGTAGCCCCTTCAATTTTGACTAGAACCAAAAATGCCAGCACAATTTGGACTGGCTCAAATGTTATCATTTGTGTCCATGTGAAAGGCCAAATGGTCACCAGACACTTCTTTGTATATGTTCTTTTATAAAACATATAGTGGTATGTTCATCCGTAGACTGTAAGTTCGATCGCATTTGTAACACCTTAGAAGTTTGTGTTTGTGCTCCATGTGTACTTTGTTTTTCTCTCTATTTTGTAGCCTCTGTGCAAAGTACGGTGTGCAACACTTTGGAGCTCAGTCTTCTACTCAAAGGATATCATTGTGGAGCTCTCGAGAAGGAGAGTGCACAATGGTGCATTGCCATCAAAATACTTCATTGGTATCGGAGCATTTTGATGAAAAAGCTTTGTTTTTTTTGTGTGAGCGAAGCGAGCACCCAGTCACCCACCCAAGGCTCTCTCAAAGGATTACGACCAAAGCAGCCACTAAGGCATAGAACTTGGCATACCTTGTCATCCAAGTGACCAAATTCACCGTTGGCACCGGTGGCTGCATGCTAGTTAGGACCTCAACGAGCAAGGAAGATAGAGATTCTTGATACTTCCCGGGTGGTTCCCCATTGAGTATTGTTACCCCCAAGCTCCCTTAACCATGGCAATATCTTGCAACTAAGCTAAACTCTTGTGGTGTTTGAAGAAGAGGAAAGACTAACGTTATATCAAAAAGAGTGTTCTTTGTACTTATCCAAAAATAATTATTCATCTTTGGGGCCGTGTTTTCAGCCACACATAAAAAATATAGGTTTCTTAAAAGGTTTTTTAGTTCTAATGGGAGTAGCCATTGCAAATTTATGTAGGTTTTTGAACCTAAACAACGGAGTTGACAGACACTTGTAGGTGTTGTTGGCTAGTTTTTGGGCTATGCATTCAGCCTTTTAGTGTCATTTTACTACATATATTCAGCACAAATACACTGTATGCTTCTGTGCAGACCGCTTATGTACGTTGGTGATCATTGATATAGCGGTTATGTTTTTCCATAAAGCCTTTTATGTTTGATAAAGAGGGTCGTGGTGAGGTTTTCTTAACTAGGAGACATCCAAATGCCATGGTATCTTCAATGATGCAGGTGGAGAACTTACCTAGCCTCACCATAAGCGATGTATGATAGTTGTTCATAGGTGCTCACTAAGCCTAGTTGGCTTCTTTTGGGTATTATATGAAGTGAAGTCAATGATTCACTATGAAGGTAAACATGTTAGTACTTGTAGTTTTATGAGATTTTGACACTTGTCATATGCTCATTTTGCAAAGGATACTCTGGAAAAATTTTTCTTGATTTTTTGGTTTTGTCAAATATACAGTGGTTGATTTACTCCTTGATACACTTATTGGTGTGAGCACATTTATTCTCACATAATCCTTCTAGTTGGTCATTATTATTACTTAATTCATTTTTATGCAAAGATTGTTGAACTCTCTCCCAGAATCTCACACTTGGTCATCCTTCTTTGAGCCTTAGTGGTGTTTGGACTCTTCTAGCTCTATTATCATTCTATTCACCTATCTACCATCATGGAATCGAGAGGTCTCAAGCACGTCTCATGGATCAGGGTCTAGTGCTAGTGTTCCCAGGAACTGCTATAACTTGCAGGGCAAAGACCATTTTGAGATCTGAAAATTTGATGGCACAAACATTACTATATGAAAGAATCAGATTAAAGATGTGCTAATTTAAAGGAGGCAATGGAAGCTAGTAAATGGAAACTCAACCAAGCATGTTGACATGGATGAAGATGATTGGGATGCGTTAGATGAAATGGCCAAGTCTACCATTCGATTGCACCTTGCAGATAATGTTTGCTTTACAGTATTAGACTCTGAGAGTGCAAAAGAGCTTTGGAAGAAGTTATGCAATACATATGAAAAAGAGATGGCATCAGATAAAGTGTATATGATGAGAAAGTTATATGACCTTTGCATGAAGGACAAAGATAGTGTTGCTGCGCATCTATTTGAGTTTGATTCTATATTCTCCTAATTACAGGCTCTGAAAATGCATATGGATAATGAAATGAAAGTAGTCTTGTTGTTGTGCACCTTTCCATCATCATGGGATACATTTTTGCACAGTTATTATCAATAGTGCACCTAGTGGTAAACTGTTCTAAGATGAAATATGTGGAGAACTCTTGAGTGAGGGGATTTGTAAAAAATCTATAGTTGGCACTCATAGTGGAGATGCATATAATGTCCATGTTTCTTACCAAGGAAAGAGTCAGCAATGTGGCAGGAGCAAGAACAAGGAAAAGATTGGTCAACTGCATAAGAGTAGAAGTAAAACAAGGAAGAGGAATATTGAATGCCATTATTGTGATAAGAAAGGACACATGAAGAAAGCTTGTTATGCATTAAAGATTGCTAAAGGTAAAGGACAGAATGTTGATGGGCATGTTAAATAGCTACCTACACAATCTACTTTGACTATGAAGATTGAAGCAATTAATGCTAATTTTTTATGATGCTGATGTGTTGACACTTGATAGTACTATGCCAAATGAGGCTCTCATGGATGATTCTCTTTCCCACACATGATTGGTAGATTCTCTTGTGTCTTTCCATGTGACACCACACAAAGAATGGTTCTCTAATTATGCAGCAAACTCTCTTGGTACCATGAGACTTGGTGACTCTTACTAGTGTGACGTTGTGGGGATTGGAGATGTGCTCTTGCAGTTTCATTGATGGTCCAAAGTTTCCTATGAATAATGTACACCATGTACCTTATTTATTCATGTATTTTATATCATTTGGTCAACCTGATGATCTTGGTTACAAGGTGGTCTTCTATGCTCAGTCCTTTTGCATACCAAAGGACAATATTGTTATTGCAAAAGAAAGCAAAGCTGACTCACTTTATCCTTTATTTGTATCATTGAACTTCACAACACTTGGTAGTTGTTACTAAATAGCCTATGGCTTGTATTTGGCATGGTCGTTTGGGCTATATATCTCATAGTGGAATGGAAAATATTTCTAATTCTAGCTATTTACTTGTGTTATCTTTCTCTGATTTTTCATTCTGTGAGCATTGTCGATATGAAAAGCAAACCAAAAATGTGCATAGAACGCACATTGAATCTTCAATTCCACCTTTAGATCTCGTTCATACAGATATGTGAGGTCCTATGCCCACAAGATCCTTAGGTGGTTCTCTTTACTTTGTCACTTTCATATATGATGCTACTAGAAATGTTTGGGTATATCCTATCAAATCTAAGGATGAGGTATTCCCTACTTTTACAAAATGGCTTACTTCACATGAGAATAAAAAAGGAACTAAGCTCAAATATTTACGTTCAGATATTGGGGGTGAGTATACCTCACAGGAATTTAACCTTTTTGGTGAGTCTAGAGGAATTCTTAGAGAGTTTATAGTCCTTATACCCTAGTATAGAATGGTGAAGTTGAAAGGAATAGTAGAACTATTCAGGATAGAGTAGTCTCTATGTTGCATCACGAAAATCTTTCACAAGGCTTTTGGGCAGAAGTAGTATTGACTATAGTTCATGTGATTAATCTTTCACCTAGTACTACCAAAGGTCTAAAAGTGGCACACGACTTATGGATAGGGAAGCCACCATATTATGACTATCATCGAGTTTTTGGGTGTGAAGCATATGTTCATATACCCAAGAATCTTAGACAAAAGTTGGAACATAAGTCCAAGAAATGCATTTTTCTTGGATATAGTTGAGAAGGAAAATTTGGATATCACTTATGAAAACACGGTCAATGATTAGAATTAGTGATATCATTTGCAATGATTTTAAAGTGCATAAACAACCCATTAAGGAGGTTGAACTTAGAATACGAGGATACTAGTCCTCTAGTTAGCATACATAAAAGTGCTACACATAGGGACATTCAAGAGAATGCCCGATCAGACCACCCTACAAATGTTCCTATTAAGATTTTGTTATGCTAATAGATTTTGGTGAGCCTTCTTGCTACAAAGAGGCTATGCAGATAGATAATGGAGAGTGTTAATCTCCAAAAGAACAAGCTACTCTTGAAGTTAGAGCACCTCTATATCAAGACTAACTCAAAACCTTTACCAATTTAGAGGATCAATGATCAATTATTAAAATTTTGAACAAACTGTGAAGAAGGTGACTACACAGAAGTCTGCTACACATAACTCACTCATTGACTTATCAAATGTGTAAAGTTTTTTATAGAACTTTGCATAAGGTTTTGCCTATAGTCCGCACACCTCCTCCAAATTAAATCACTCCAAAAGACTTAGTAGATCTTGAGAAATGATCTTAACAAGTCACCTATGTCTAAAACTGTAGTTCTTTACAGTTGACTTTGACACCTGCAACTTCTAAAACTTGGTTCTCTCAAACTAGAACCTGTTTAATGAAATGATTTTAGTCATAGGTATCTTACCTTCCAACTTAAAGAATGAGTGCTTGCTTGCTCAAAACTTTACACTGTGGAAGGAGAACTGACCAAAACATTAGCATCGAATTTTGCACCTCCTACAACTTCTCTTCTTTTCATTTACACATGTAAATGTTCCTACACTCAATTCTCTCAGCCTGATAACAATTAGAAGCTGAACATTTGTATAGAGGTCAATCAACTATAGACTTAGACTTGTACAAAAGCATTTCAAAAAAAGATTCAACACAGAAGGAGAACTCTGAGAAATATCAGGTACAACTTTTCCTCATTTCTGGAAAAACTTTACATCTGAGTGATGAGAGAGATCTTACTAACTTCTAAAGTGTCTAATGACTCATACAACTTCTACTTTCTCTATTCACATGCTCTCTCATATTTGTCCCAACATTTTTCCTTGTATATATAGGCAAATTTGTACAAGCTCATAACCATACAAAAGTATAAGTGAGCTATCTCTGAAGTTATTGTACATATGTATACACATCTTCATCCTTTCAACATATGATTCATATCTTGATCTTTTCTTCAATCCTTGACTTCAAAACTTCTTGTCGATTGCCTTGCACCAACAGCTCCCCCTCAATCATCAATTGAGGTTTTCTCTATCTTCTTTATACCTACCATGTCTTTGAATCTCTATAGCTTTGGTCCATCCAAGCTCTTTGCTAGCATATCGGCTATCTGATCTTTTGTTGAAGTATGTATTACTTCAATCTCCTTATCCATCACCTTCTCTCTTAGAAAGTGATACTGAATCTCAATATGTTTAGTCCGGGCAGGAAAAACAGGATTATTATCTAAATACAATGAACTCATGTTATCTCCATGAATAGTGGGTGTAATCTGAGTGATGTCAAAACTCTTATAAGAGTCTTAAGCCATATCACTTCCTTTGCAGCTTCAACCATACCTTTGTACTCAGCCTCTATGGATGATAAAGCAATTGTGTGTTGTTTCTTTGAACACCATGAAATTAATTTATCTCCCACATAACATGTTGATATATTTAGGTAGTGATGTGTGTGAACACACTAGGACCGCGAGGGCACTTTTTTCCCTCTTTAGGAGGTTTTTTTCCCCCGGCTTGTATATACGCCTATTGCCCTAATGGGCTACTTATCTTTGTACATTCTCTATTAATTCATTCAGTCTTGTGTGTTGTGCTCCAAGCTTCTTCTTCTTCCTTGTGCTGTTCGCGTGCTTCCACAAACATCTATCTCCAACAATTGGTATCAGAGCAGGTCGTCGCTTCATGGCTGCAAAGGAAGCAAAGAAAAAGGAGGCTGGAATGGTTGTTGCAGAAGCCTCTACACCAAAAACAGAGTCTGCTAATCTTGTGCAGGAAGAAGAATGGGCGTTTACTACTGTTTGTAGTTTTGACCCATCTTCTCATGAGTAGTGCATGTCTGCAGTGGACTCAGATGTTTGGTACTTTGAAAGCGGGGCGACCAAACATATTACCTTGTAGTGTAGTTTCTTCTCTTCACTCGAGCCTGCCCCTACAGCGAATACTGTCACATGCGCCTACAACTCCTGTTATCCTGTTATGGGAGTTGGTAAGATCATTTTGACTACTACTGATGGTAGTTCTTTCACTTTGTTAGATGCTTTATTTTTGTCAAGGATCAAGAAGAATCTGTTATCAGTTTCTGCATTAGCCAAGATTGGCTTGGTTGTTAAATTTATTGATGACAGATGTACAATTCATGATCTATCAAATGGCGATGTTATTATTGCTTCTAGCATTTTATGTCGTGGGATGTATAAGCTCATAGACTATGAAAGATCTGTGAATGATTCGCAAGTTGATGGAGGAATGGCTTTGTGTCAAACAAAATATATTGACACATTATTGCAGCGTTTTGGCCTTGAAGACTGTAAGCCTATTGCCACTCCTATGGAGACAGGTTTACGATTGAGTCTTCATGATGCTAGAGATGCATTTGATGTTGTTCTCTATCAGCAGGTTGTTGGATGCTTGATTTACTTATACATTACTCGGCCAGATATTCAGTTTGTTGTCTCAAAGATGACCAGGTTTATGCATTCCCAGGAGTCACGCATTGGAAGGCAGTTAAGGGCATCTTTCACTACTTGAGTGGCACTCGGCTACTTGGTTTGTTTTATCCCAAGGGTGGACCACTACCGCCAGATTTGCATGCTTTTTCTGACTTAGATTGGGTTGGTTGTTATGACACTCGTGTGTCCACCAGTGGTTTTTGCTTCATGCTTGGTAGCTCATGTATATCTTGGTTGAGCAAGAAGCAGCCTATTGTGGCCACTTCTAGTTGTGAGGCTGAGTATAGGGCAGCTTTCACAGGGACTGTTGAGTGTGTGTGGCTCAGACGCCTTATGGCTGATTTGGGTGTTGGCCAGTCTTCTGCCACCACCATCTTCACTGACAGTCAGAGCGCATTGGCTATTGCGAGGAACCCTGTGTTCCATTCTCGCACTAAGCACATTGAGGTGCATTATCACTATGTCAGGGAGAGGTCCTCTACTGGGGAGATCAATTTGGCATATGTGCCCACGCAGGAGAACATTGCATACCTTTTCACGAAGGCTCTGCCTAGGGAGAACTTTGAAGCTTTCCACAAACCTTTGGGCTTACTTCCTTTTGTGGAGTGATTTCCACATAGCTTGGCACTTCCTTATACATGAGTTTCAGCTCCTTGTTCAGCACATCACTCCCAGGGGGGGATTTGTTGATATATTTAGGTAGTGATGTGTGTGAACACACTAGGACCGCTGGGGCACTTTTTTCCCTCTTTAGGAGGTTTTTTTCCCCCGGCTTGTATATATGCCTATTGCCCTAATGGGCTACTTATCTTTGTAAATTCTCTAGTAATTCATTCAGTCTTTTGTGTTGTGCTCCAAGCTTCTTCTTCTTCCTTGTGTTGTTTGTGTGCTTCCGTAGACATCTATCTCCAACATAACACAAGTATCCATAAGTTGATCTCCTGTCATCAGGATTACCTGCCCAATCTGTATCACTATATATCTTGATGTTTTTATCTGATGTAAAACCATAATGCAAACCTTCTTTGAGTGTACCCTTAATGTACCTCAACACTCTTTGTCCTGCAACCCAATGTTCTTTCCTAGGACAATGCATGAATTGAGATAATACTCCAACTACATATGACAAATCAAGCCTAGTTAATGTAGCATAGATCAAACTACCAACCAAACTTTGATATAGCTTCATGTCCTTGAACTCTTCTCCTCCATATCTGCTCAATTTGTGATTCACCTCCATTGGAGTAGGTGCTACCCTGCAATCATCCATTTTAAACTTGATCAACAAGTTTTTCAAATACCTTTCTTGAGTTACATACACTCCATGTTGAGTGTATGAGATCTCCATGTCCAAGAAATATGACAAGTCTCCCAAGTCACTAATCTTGAACTCTTTCTCCATTTGCTTCTTTAGGCTTTGAATGCCTTTCTCATCTGTACCTGTAAGAATTATATCATCAACATATATGCACATGTAAATGAACCCATCATCACTTGCTTTAACAAGCAAGCTACTATCTACTTTAGATACTTGAAAACCAAGTTCCTTCAAGAACTTAACAAGTCTATAATTCCATGCCCTTGGGGCATGCTTCAAACCATACAAAGCTCTCTTGAGCTTACATACATAATTTGGATACCTTTCATCTCTGAATCCTTTTGGTTGCTCCATGAAAACATCATCTGAAATATAACCATTTAGAAAAGCATTCTTGACATCTAGTTGACATAATTCCAACCTTTACATGCAGCAATAGCTATGAGTGTCCTGATGGTTGTCATTTTTGCCACAGGACTATAGGTCTCATCATAATCTATACCATATGTCTGAGCAAACCCTTTCACAACAACTCTAGCTTTATACCTAGACACATTTCCATCTTCAAACCTCTTTGTCTTGTAGACCTATTTGCATCCAATGATCTTCTGACTATTTGGTTTAGGAACCAAATCCCATGTCTCATTTTCCATCAATGCATCATACTCTTCCTGCATAGCTTTCTCCCAATTTTCCTTACCTTTTGCCTCTTCATATGTAGAAGGGTCTTCATCTACCTTTACCATATAAGCATAATCTTTGGTAGCCAAAAAAGAAGTGTCATAGCTATACCTTGTAGGTTGCCATTTGTGTCTTGATGACCTTCTAAGTTCTCCACTTCTTGAGGTTTCTGGTTCGTCACATTCTGGATCAAACCTTGGCACTTCTTCAACTTCAACATGTACTTAATTGTTCTCCTCTTCATCAAATATCTGAACCTTTGATTTACCTTCCTTTTGATTCACAAATTCTTCATCACCTGCATAAATACTGGTTGTAACTACATACCAAGTACCTTGCTGATCAAATGGAACATCCTTTGACACAAGAAATTGTTTTGTGGATGGACTCCACAACCTATATCCCATCTGCTTATCATCATATCCAATGAACACATACTGTTCAGCTTTGGGTTCCAATTTGTGCCTCAATTGAGATGACACATATGCATATGCCAAACATCCAAATACTTTGCAATGATCTAAAGTAGGTCTCTTACCCCACCATGCCTCATATGGTGTCATACCGTGCAAATTTTTACATGGTAATCTATTGACCAAATATGTGGCTGTATTTACAGCCTTAGCCCACAAATAATTTGGGCAATTTTTCTCCTTCATCATGGATCTTGCAAACTCAACAAGAGTTCTATTCCTCCTTTCTGCTACACCATTTTGTTGAGGAGAGTACTTGCAAGTAATTTCCCTTTTTATACCTTCATTCCACAAGTAATCACTGAGCTCATTAGAGAAATACTCTCCCCCTCCATCTGACTTTAGTCTCTTCAACTTTTGACCTGTAATTCTCTCTGCATACACATGATAATGTTTGAATGTATTGAATACCTCTGACTTATCTTTGATCACATAGATAGTGATCCATCTGGTAGCATCATCAACATAAATCACATAATACCTTGAACCATTGATACTGAAATCCTTTGATGGTCCCCACACATCTGTGTGTACCAACTCAAGCTTCTCTGAATACATAAACATGCTTGGAATAAGATTGCTTATGAGCCTTATCTAATTGACATGCCTCACATATGTATGTCATATGTTGACTTGCAACATTAGGCAATCAAAGCACTGAACCATTGTTAACCATATCTTTAATACCTCTTTCATTAAAATGTCCAAGCCTTTTGTGTCAAAGATCTAACTCTGAGATCTTATGTCCTCCATAGGTGTACAAGGCATGACCAATGTTACCTTGAATCTTGAATGTGAAGATTCTTCCTTCTTTCTTCCTTGAAAAAATTTGTTTATACCCATTGCTAGGGTCTTCCACAAAAACTCCTTCATTAGTGAACCTAACTTCATACCCTTTTTCAACAATTTGTCCTACACTTATCAAATTCTTTGGAATTGTAGGAACATACAAAACCTTACTTAAGAGATTACTTCCATCCTTGGCCTTCACTGATCCAATTGAGTTCACGTTGTGCTTTGTATTGTCACCTGTTTGAACTACATGATTAGTTACCTTATTCTCCAAATCAGTCATCAAAGTTATGTTGCCACTCAAGTGATTGCTACACCCTGAGTCAATGTAGAAGACTCTTTGATCTTCACTTTGTCTTTCACAAGTTGCATTCATTATCAATGGTGAATCCTCCTTCTGATCTGAAGCATAGTTGTAATAGGTATTGTTGTATTGTTGACTTTGGAATCCTCTACTTGCATTTCTTCCAAAGTAGCCTCTACTACCTCTACCTCTGAAATTACCTCTTTCATTTCTGCCATCTCTTCCTCTTGAATTAAAGTTTTGATTATATCCACCATTATTCTGAGTATTATGCCAACAATCATTAGCTAAATGATTTTTCTTACCACAAATCCAACAAGCTTTGCCTCCATCTTTATTACTTTTGCCTCTTCCTCTACCTTTTCCACCTCCTCTTCCTCTTAGGAAGTTAGCTTGGCTACTTGTACCTTCATCTTCATTTGCTTGTTGCTTCCCTTTGTTATTCTTCTTCTTATCCTTTGAATACATTGCTTGACCTGCACTTTTATCACCATCACCTTTGACATCTTGCTCAAAGGTTAACATGTGTCCTAGCAGCTGATTTAAATCAGGAGTAACATGATCTAGTGATAATTCAGTAGACAAAATGAATGGCTTCCATTTGTCATCACCTCTCATACCTGTAAGGATTTGTCTTACCAATTTATCCTCCTCAATATCTTCATCAACGGCTCCTAATGCATCTGCAATGTTACATAATCTGAGATGGATTGAGAGGCCTTCTTCTTGAATGTGGTAAATTCTACCCACAAGGATGCCTTCCTTGACTTTGTGGTGTTTTAGAAATGCTCCTCCCAAGCATTCCATATATCAGTTGCACTTTCAAGACCTCTAATGTGAGGTAGCAAGTAGTCATTAACTGCCATGTAGATAATGCTCCTGGCTTGACCATCTCTCTTGATCCAAGTCTTCAAATATGACAATTCCTCCCTAGTTGGAACACTAGGATCTCTAAACTGAGGCTTTTCTTCTTCACCTGTAATATAACCTATCAAGTCTTATCTCATAAGATGAGCTTCCATCCTCATTGACCATGCTGGATAGTTGTCTCTATCCACTTTCTCTATTTGAAGAGAATCTCCCATCCTTTCTTCACCTATGTATTAAATCCTTCAAGCTTTATGAGGAATAAGGTTACCTTTACTTTGAATGAAGTTCCTTTTGTCTTCCTTGATGTCTTATGGCCTCCTTCTCAAGCTTTTCTCTTAATCTTTCACCTTTTGAATCTTGAAATGTTGAATTCTTTATAATTGTAGCAGTCGGGGTCCTCCTTTCTTCAATTTTGATACTTCTTACTCTGATACCACCAATGGAGAGTGTTAATCTCCAAAAGAACAAGCTACTCTTGAAGTTAGAGCACCTCTATATCAAGAGTAACTCAAAACCTTTACCAATTTACAGGATCAATGATCAATTATTAAAATTTTGAACAAACTATGAAGAAGGTGACTGCATAGAAAGTCTGTTGCACATAACTCACTCATTGACTTATCAAATGTGTAAAGTTTTGTATAAAACTTTGCACAAGGTGTTGTCTATATGTGCGCACCTCTTCCAAGTTAAATCATTCCAAAAGACGCAATAGATCTTGAGAAATGATCTTAACAAGTCACCTTTGTCTAAAACTATAGTTCTTTACAGTCGACTTTGACACCTGCAACTTCTTAAAATTGGTTCTCTCAAAGTAGAACCCGTTCAATGAAATGCTTTTACTCATAAGTGGCTTACTTTCCAACTTAAAGAATGAGTGCTTGTTTGCTCAAAACTTTACACTGTGGAAGGAAAAATGACCAAAACATTAGCATCAAATTTTGCGCCTCCTACAACTTCTCTTCTTTACATTTACACATGTAAATGTTTCTGCACTCAATTCTCTCAGCCTCATCACAATTAGAAGCTGAAAATTTGTACATAGTTCAATCAACTATAGACTTAGACTTATACAAAAGCATTTCACAAAAGATGAACACAGAAGGAGAACTCTCAGAAATATCGAGTGCAACTTTTCTTCATTTCTAGAAAACTTTACATCTGAGTGATGAGAGAGATCTTACTCACTTCTAAAGTGTCTAATGACTCATACAACTTCTACTTTCCCTATTCACATGCTCATTATCTCTGAATTAATGTACATATGTATACACATCTTCATCCTTTCAACATATGATTCATAACTTGATCTTTTCTTCAATCCTTGACTTCAAAACTTCAATTTTTGATTGCCTTGCACCAACAATAGAGGATCATGTCAAGTGGGATTTCGTACCGTTGCCAAAGGGCAGGAAAGCCTTACCATGTAAATGGGTATATAAGATGAAATTTAGATCACATAGTGCTTCTCCAAAGTATAAAGAATGTCTTGTTGGAAAGGGTTTTAAGCAACAACATGGTGTTGACTTTGAGGAATTCTTCTCTCTTGTGGTCAAGATGACTACCATGCACATGTTGCTTGGATTCGTTGCAATGGAGGACTTAGAGCTAGTCCAAATGGATGTGAAAACTGCTTTCTTGCATGGAGATCTTACAGATGAGATCTATATGGAACAGCTAGAGGGTTATGTAGTTTCTCACAAGGAAAGTCTAGTTTGTAAGCTCAAGAAGAGCTTTTATGGACTTAAATAGTCCCCTAAACACTGGTACCAAGCTCTTGCAGCACAATTAAGGATGCCTGGGTTGCACTAACCACTTTATACTAGGTAAGGAATGAGGCTCATGTTGCTTACCTCCGAAAAGAATTGGAGAGTGAGCACATGAATGCTGGGGCAAGAAAATCATCAATTTATGATTACATGAAGCTTAGGAGTGAAGAAATGAAGAAAAAGATTTAAGCCTAAATCATGAAGTGAAGTGAAGATTCAGAAAGAGGTGTTCTACATACTTACTTTTGGAAAATACTTAAAAAACGCTTTGATGTAATAATGATTTCATTTTCATATGTATATATATACACTCCTTTATAGTCATGACTGTTGGAGAAACAATCACTAATTAGACATATATTTGAAGGTCAAATCTTAGAAAGAAAACCCCATGCCTATGTGAAGGGACAAATTCACAAGTGTATCATACTTGTAAAGTTAGTTCACTTTAGTTCTAGAAGTTTTTTAAAAATCACGGTGTCGGGATGAAATCCCGCAGGGAGTGTGCAATGTTTTTTTTCAAAAGTTCATTATTTTCTGAGTATTGTGTGATGTTTTCATGAGAGAGTGGTACGTTCTGTACATATTTTGGCCAAATTAATTTATTATGTGATGCGAAAACATGTTTGAGATGTATGTTAGACGTGTGTGTAAAAACAACAGACATTAGAAACACGAAAACCCTAGTTTTGACCCTCAGAACCCCTGAAAACTTGAACTTACCCCCTGAAAATCGGAATTGAACCCTTGGAAACCCTTGGAGTTTAGGCCGAAACTGTAAATAAAACTTTGAATCGGTGAGTTTAAGATAATTGTGAGCAAACCCTTGCTTTTCCCGATCAAAAACTTTAGGTTGGACCCTTGAAAATGGCGGTTTCTATAGGTCAAACCCCAAAAACCAATTAAATTGTAAATATCCAGTGTGAAACCAAAACCATAGCATAAGGGAAAAATTAAAAGACTGCCAAAAATAGAAAGTTAATTGAGGAGGTGGGAATGTTCTAGAAGCGAGTCCAAGGGGGGGCCTATAAATAAGTGCTAATTCATTTGTTTCTTCCCTAACCCGTGGATCTTGCTCGTGGATTATCACCTTCAGGTATGCTCCTTGTTCGTTTATGTTCATTCATGTTCTAGTTCATTCATTACGATAGTCCATTGAGAGGGAAAGAGAGAATCGATGGCGCATAGATTATGAAGCATACGCATAGAAATTCTAAGTTGGAGGAAGGCTTCTCGTATGGACGCTTAGCTTAAGAGTTTTTCACGAATATATACTTATGGTTCATGGTCACGGAGGTTCGGTAGACTCCCGGGAGCTAGATTTGAGAGAGAGAGAGCACAAGTCTGACGATGGCAGAGGGCGTTGTAGCTGGATTCGTAGAGAGATAGCTATCGGCGACATCGCAGGAGGATGCAGAGATAGATAGAGAGATGGAGCGAGAGTGGCAGAGACTCAGAGAGAAATTGGGGGCGGTGTTTTAGTAGGCTTCAATGATGCACGGAGAGAGACGGAGACAGTCAGTGGCACAGAATTGCCATGTAGGCATTAGAGAGAGGTGACACTGAGGACTCGAGGCGTCCTATTGTTGAGGGTGTTGCAGAGCACGTGGTGAGAGAGAACCCTGAGTGAGGCTATTGGTGGAAGAATCTGTAGAGAGCATCGACGTGGACGACACCAGAAGAAAAGTCAGAGAGAGATGCAGAGGGATTCTAGTCCATGTCACAGACAGAGACTATGGCGGTGATCATGCATCATATGACAGAGAGAGTTTCTGTCGGCCGCTGCGTGTCGTAGAAAGAGAGAGAGGGAAATAAAAGTCGGTGGTTGGACATCGTGTAGAGAGAGAACTTAGAGCGAGCGGCAGAATTCGCGTGGAGAGAGAATTACGTCAATGATTCGATGTGGTGTCGATAGGCAGAGATGGTTGAAGCCTATAGGTGGCGTTACTCTGATTAGAACGCAGACGTGGCAGAAACACAGAGGGTGAAGATCTCTGGTCGGAGGCACACACCCTCTAGGAGAGAGAAAGATTGGGTGTGATGGCGGCAGAGGTCGCACGTCTATAGTGGAGGAGAGAGTGGGTAAGGTCGATTGTTGAGGTGCGCAAGGGAAAGAGAGAAATTCAAGGGTTGTCTGGCTGCGCCCTGTACAGATGATCGCGGTGGAAGAATCCGACTGCAGCGCTGTGTCGCCACCAGAGAAAGAGAGAGAGAAAGGGCTAGAAACGTTCGGAGTCGCAAATAGTCAGAGAGAGAATCAGGAGAGGGAGGCAGACTGCGCCCATTGGAGAGAGATTATCTCTGTTTCCTCTCCCGGATGTGGGCTGTTGTCATGCACAGAGAGAGAAAGACCACTAGTGGGCGCTGCGCGCATGATTTCGGGAGAGAGAAGCATCGCTTAATGTTGGCGCTTGACTTGAGAAATTGGAGGTCGACATGTCGCAGAGAGAGAGTCAGAGAGCGGCTGCTGTCCGCACAGAACGTATGGAAATTCGGACGTGTTGTAGCAGATTGAAAACAGAGAGAGGCTGTGTAGTCCGGCGCTATAGAGCAACGCAGAGTTAGAGAGAGATGATCGTTGTCGGCATATGAGAGAGACAAACAGAATCTGGCGGGCAATCCTGGAGAGAGTCAGAGTGAGACGAGATGCGCTGTTGTCAGTTGATCATATGTGGTGGTAAGAGAGAAAGAGAGGCCACGGTGTGGCTGCTGATGTGGAAGCCGATAGACAGAGGTGCCTAAGCTGTGCTCCGACACAGATAGAGGATAAGCGGTGGATATATGAAGAGAGTGACCGGAGGCGGCAGCACGCACTTAAAACAGCTACGGTAGAGAGAGAGAGGCAGGGTTTGCGCCCGCTGTAGAGAACCGCTGCACATGGGGAGAGAATGTCCGATGACTTAGAGAGAGGAGGCTATGGCGGTGCTCCAATCAGAAGAGAGAGAAGTGATCTTCGATGCGCGTAGATTCAGAATTACTAATGGCTATAGCACACAAGAGATTAAGTTGGCTGTGCAGTCGTGGAGGAGAGAGAGAGTATCTCTCCCCCCTCCCATGGCGGCAGTCCACGCGCGCAAGAGAAAGAGAGAGAGAGTAGCGAGATAGATGCGCAGATGAATTGTAAGATTGTAGAATGTTCTTTCTATGACAGACAAAGTATGATTATCGTCAGACAGATTATCGAATTTAGAAAGAAATCATTCATTAGTTCCAAAAACTTCAAAGCTTTATATCTCAGTATAGAATTCGAGAAATCCTTAAAATGTTGTACCTTTTCAAAGAGAGAGAGATAAGTAGAGAAAGAGAGAGAAGGGGAGAGATTAGCTCGTATGAACAATACATAACAATCTAGTATCCCCATGATTATGAAACTTGCATTCGAATGAAAAGATTTTACAGCAAAAATCACAAATTCTATGGAAATAGTGATTCACATTAAGAAAGAATTACTTTGGGTTTTTTTTGGAACGATTATCTCTAAATGTTCGTATATCATGATGCAAATTGTTGTAATTATTGGGGTATAAGTAAAAATGAAATGAAAACATGAGGCATATGTCTTGAATGAGGTGATTTAAAAAGGATGTTTTAGTATTGTTACAAAAAAAGAAGAGAAAGAGGGACATTGTTTTAAAAGAGAGGATTTATTATTTTATCAATTGACATTGATTTTTCTACCCAACCCCGTGGATCTTGCTCGTGGAACGTCTCTCCAGGTTTATGCGGGTTTTGATCATCTGAAGTAAAGAGACGGAAGGCCATTGCGGAGGATACTTGAAGAAAAGAACGGACCGAAGTAAAGTTGGAAGAAAAGCTTGGACTGCGAAGACCGAAGCTGGATCCCGTAGGCGATTTCTCGCACTGTAGCGAGGGATCTAGAGTAGACACTAGCCGATCCGCACTGTAGCGGCGGCGTTTATATTGTATCATCGCACCGCACTGTAGCGGTTTTATTGTACTATCGGCCCGCACTGTAGCGGCCTATTTTTGTATCATTCATTTTATTGGAGGCTTCAGTTCCGTTTTCGATTGTATCTTCGAGCTTGATCTACATCACGTGTTTCACTGCGGTATACACGTCTCTCTTTCCGACGCCCACGGTCCCACGTCTCGACACTTCCGAGGGGCGAGGGTCCCACGCGTACGAGGATCGCGCACGCTCCGGAGAGCACAGGCGAGGCGCCCAGCGCGCAGACGCCGCTCGCAGGACAGCGGGGACGGCGCACCAGAGCGGGGCCTGATCCAACCCCAGGCGTCGGCTTCCCGCCACGACCTCCTTCTTCCCGACACCTGAACCCGACGTGAAGCGAGGCGGTTGCCTGGTGATCCTCGACACGTCACCTACTCCTTGAGGAAAGAGACAAGAACCTCGGCATCAGACAGAGATTCCAGGTACTAGCACTTCAAGTTATTTGAATTTTGCATTGTTTCACACACACTGTTGAAACAGAAAGACTGTCTTGCTGCTTGAGTTTGAGCATCCACACTTTGCATTAGTTTAGTCCATACGTGTGAGCACTTTTTTTTCTTGCTAAGACTAGAGATTTACTGATTTCATAGCTTAGACAAAACATTAGAAAAATTATCACAAAAAGGGGAAAAATACATTGAGATCTTGGGAATCGAAGAGAGGACAGTTTGACTAGACTGTGGCCTAGGCAAATCAAAGAGCTTAGACTGACCTTTACCTCCTGGCTCGTGACTCATCAAGCCTCTTCTCTGATCTCTACTCAGAGCTTAGAGAAATAATTGAGCCACTTACGCTAGACCTTGTGCTACATTCCAGGACAGAGCAGAGAAGAGAGATGGAGGATATATTCAAGGAAATGGTAATAGAGAAACAAGGGGCCCGCGTAGTTCAAGCGGTATTGAGAGATAAAGGGAAGTTTACAGGCTTGAACGTAACCGAGTACCTAGATGTTTTTGAGGAACAGGCACGGATTTATGGTCTACCCGAGGATGTGCTTATACATTACTTCACACGGGTAGTATCAGGATCCATTTTAGCCCCTATTACAGCACATATAGCAAAGCCTTGGGCCGAATTCAGAAAAGAATTACATAAGCTATTTTATTTAGAAGACTTTTCCCAACACAGTAGAGAAGGGTTCTTGCGGTGGATAAGCTCTCCGAAGCCCACTGCATCCCTCACTCAACTTTTGAATGAGTTCCTGAGAAGATATGAACAACTTCCACAGGCCGATTTAGATGCTTTGAAACCTGACTTAGTTATATCTTTTCTTAGAATTTTAAGTCTTGAAGACAGGACTGAGGTCGAAAGGAGGATTGAAGAGCCTGGGAAGAGATTTGGATTGACTGAAGATTGGGGTGTAGTGAGGAGAGAGGTAGAAGCGGTTGCCCAAATGAGGCAACGCCAGGCGGTGTTATACGATAGACCTGCAGTGGTAACACCACAACCGCCTAGGGAAGCTCCACTTCCGGCAATTCCGAATGTGCCTGCAGCGTCAGCTTTTGCTAATGTTGCATCCACTTCACGATCGCCAATGGAGCTACAGGTTGAGATTCTCAGTCGACAGATAGAGAATCTTATTACGATGCAAGCGTCTATGTCAAAAGAAATGGCGAGTATTCACAATAAAGTTAATTCTATGGGATATCAGGACCCCACTCCTCCTCAGGCGAATATGAGTTATGCAGATACATTACAGAGAGGCACTATGCCCATTCCAAATATGCAAGGCTATGTGATGCCACAGCCTGCACCTCTAGTGCAGCCTGTTGCCCAACAGATACCTACACCACCAGTGCAAACCACATTTCAAAGAAACACTGGACCTTTCGAGAGACGAGCGACTGGTGGGTTTGGAGGGGCTAAGAGATGCGTATGGTGTGATGCACAAGAGCATTTTTCATATGCCTGTGAAGAGCTTAAGCTAGCAAAAGAGCATCAACTGGTGATAGATATCGATAAGAAGTTATGTGACTTCAGGACCCGCCTTCCTCTACCTGTGAATTGGGGAAAGGGGGGAATGAAGAAGTTTTATGAAGATTTATCTGGCAATAATGCAAGTACATCAGCTGCACGATTAGAACCTGTTGAGGAGGAAGATGAAAAAGTGCTTAGACCTCGACCCCAAAGAAATTATTCCATTGAGGCTTTAGTGAGGGCTAGGGATGCCATTATGCAGAAGACTGCCTGGAAGTCTCCTGTTGATGAATCCTCGGTCTATTCGCACATAGCAAATGTAGAAGAAAAGAGGAAAAGGGATGAGAGTCAGGAAGAGACTGAGCCTGAAAGAAGAGTGACTAGAAAGCAAAGTCAAGAGGCCGAAGAAAAGGCTAAAGAGCCAGAAAGGAAAGTACAATTCAAAGAGCCTGTTGTTTCAAAGGAAGAGGCAAAGAAGAAAGAGATAAGAGAGGGAAAGAGGCCGGCTGGGCCAACTAAGATTCAAGAACTGACTAAGGAGAAAGAGAAAGAACCTGAACCGGTTCAAAAGAAAGATGAAATTCAAGAAAGTATTCAAGAGGCTGACAAAGAAAAGAAGAAGAAAAAGAAGAGAACTCCAAAGGCTGTATTAATTTCTGAGTTGGAAAGGAAAAATGATGCAAGAGAGATATTAAATGACATTTTACTGAAGAGCCAAGTGACCATGTCCTTGGAGCAGGTCTTCTCCATAGCGAAGCCTGAGTTCAAGGACAGTTTCATAAGGCTGGTTAAGAGAAAGAGGTTTCCATTACCTGAAGATGTAGAGATGGAAGAAGCATCTGAAGATATTCAAGTAATAAATGAAGCAGTTACATTGAGTGATACATCTGATGATGATGATGATGAGGTTGCCAGGTGTCATAAAAATTCTCTAGGTCCTATCATACCTGATGATGAAATGAGGAAGACAGAAAGTGAGTTTAGCAGGACCTTTTGGGCGAGAGGAACACCTGAGATGAAGGTGAAGCTAGGGAGCAACGAGGAGTCATGTTTTGCTCTGGCCTTGATTGACTCAGGGTCAGAGATAAATGTGATTTCTAAGAAGCTCTATGATAAGTTTAGGTGGCCGATTGATAAAGATCATGGATGGAGGATGAGGACAGCAGATAATGGTTCAGGAGCACTGCTTGGGGCATGCGCCTTTGTGCCTGTGACCATAGGTGGGATTTCTGAGGAATTTCACTTCTTTGTCCAGGACCATTGTTCATATGAGGCTATCCTTGGGCAGCCCTTTATAGCTGAGGTAAGAATGGAGACTAAGGCCATGGATGATGGATCTGCTTATGCACGAATCCGTTCTAGATCTGGTCTACATTCTTTGCAAGTGATGATTGTGTGTCCAAATCACTCTAGGAATAGAAAGAATATAAGAAAGAAACCTATTAATTCACATGACCATGATGAGTGTATGCCTGTTGAAGAGTATGGAGCTTCTGCTGATCAAAATTTCTGTTAGGATCCACTGTTGAGCGAGACAACAGTGGGAGTTGGTTTGATGTCTCGCATGACTTTGTACATAGATTTGAAAGTTTTTCTATTTATTCATCTGCATTCAAGTTGCTATGCTTACAGAAGGAAAATGTTTCAAATAAATTCAGAAAAGTTCATGAGAGATACTATAAGCATTTAGGAATGATGTTACCTGATGAGAAGATTGAAGATGTGATCCAGTTAGAGAGAAGTTCGTCTACTCTGGAAGAGCTTGAGCAGGCATTTGAAAGAAATGAGAAATCAGAAATGTTTATGCTCAGTTCTATCCAAGAGTATGAGATGATTAAGGAGTTTATGAGAAAGCATGAAGTAAATGTAAATACGAAGTATAAGACTGTGGATAAGAAAGTGAAGCCTATAGCTCAGCCATTGCCTGAAGATAGTCATAAAAAGTATCTGCGAGTGTCAGATGACCCTATGCTGAGACGACGAGAGCTCATAGGGCATCATTTCACTGATAAGACTATTAAAGAGATCAAGTTTGGAGAAAAACCATTCCTGAGAGAAGAAGAAAAACAAAAATTTATTGAAGTCATCAAGAAACACGAAAAAGCGTTTGCACTTTTCCCACATGAGATAGGTTGTGCAGACCCGAAACAAGTACCTCCCATGATTATCTTTACAGTGCCACATATACCATGGAATATCCGGCCTATACCAGTCCCAAAGGCTCACTTACCTGAGCTAATGAGGTTGCTAAAGGAAAAGATTTCCATGCGGATATTGGAACCTTCCTCGGCTCCATATTCGAATAGGTGGTTTACTGTGCCGAAGAAAAATGGGAAGCTTCGTTTCATTCAGGATCTGCAGCCTGTGAATAAAGTCACAATTAGAAATGTAGGGACAGGACCTATAGTGGATGAGTTTGCTGAAGCATTTGCTGGGCATTCCATCTACTCTATGGGTGACCTGTATTCAGGTTATGACCAGTTTCAGTTGGCTATGGAGAGTAGAGACATTACGACCATGAGGACTCCACTGGGCCTTGTACGCATGTGTACTTTGCCGCAGGGAGCGACGAATTCTGTGGCTCACATGATGAATGCCATGAATCTGGTTTTACGAGACTTTATACCATCTGTGACTATGCCATTCATTGATGATGTTCCAATAAAGGGATGTGAGGAAAGAGTGAAAGATGTGAGTTTAGATGCTTCAGGATGTAGAAAGTTTGTGAGAGATCATATTGCTGATTGTGAGAAGATCTTTGAGAGGTTTGAAGATGTGGGACTAACACTTTCTTTAGAGAAATCTATTTTTGGCGTTGATGAGGTCCTCATTGTAGGACATCTGTGTGGACATTATGGCCGCAAGCCGTACCCGCAGAAAGTTGAGGCCATTAGCAGGATCTCTGAAGTGTGTCGTAATGTCAGTGAGGTGAGAAGGTTTCTAGGAGCCTGTGTATTCTATGTGATATGGATTCCTCACTTTGCTCACGTTGCGAACCCCTTATATGATCTCCTGAGAAAGAGAAAGAAGTTTGTATGGACAGAGAAACAGTCGAGAGCTATGCGTAAACTAAAGCAGCTGCTAATTGAAGCTCCAATTCTGAAGCGTGTTGACTATTCAGATCAGAGACCTATCATTTTGACCGTTGATACCAGTCCTATTGGCATAGGCTGGGTCATAGGGCAAGATGATGATGAGGGGCAGAGATATGCAGTGTGCTTTGGTGCTAAGATCCTACATGATACCCAAAGAAAATATCCTCAGATTAAGAGAGAGTTATGGGGATTGGTGACTGCTTTAAAGAGCGATAAAGAGTATTTCATTGGGGCGAATGTGATAGTTGAGACTGACTGTCTTCCACTGATTGGCATGATTGCAAATTGTTCATCTCCGGACATTGCTATGCTTAGATGGATCTCTTATATAAAGTTTATAAATCCTGCATTTGTACACATAGCTGGGAAGTCAAATACAGTGGCTGATATGCTTTCAAGAGCGAAATTTGATGATGAGTCTGATGATGATGATGAGGTAGAAAAGGATATACATATGATAAGATACGATCCATTGGTGTATGTATATGAGCAGTTCCGAGAGGATGAGTATGATGGTGAGTGGAGAGATATAGGGAGATATCTGAGTACTCTGAAACCTTCCCCCGGTTGGTCCACAAATAAGTATAGATCCATCAGGAAAAAGTCTTACAACTTTTTCTTGAAGGATGGGCTTATTTGGCGACACGCTAAAGGCAAGGTGAAGAGTCCACAGAGAGTATTGAGTTCGAGGAGTCTTCAGAGAAAAGTTATGAGAGAGATGCATGAGACCTTATGGGCGGGTCACAAAGGATTTTATGCTACATATGTGAAGATCAGGGAAGCTTACTGGTGGCCAGGGATTTATGTCAGTGTGAGAGATTTTGTAGGCACTTGTGCTACATGCCAGGTGCATTCATCAGTTAGGCATAGAGACCCGTTACATCCGACCTACCCTCCTTGTATCCATTACAAGTGGGTGGTCGACCTTGTAACCATGCCCAAAGGGATAGATAAGATGAGATACATTGTACTGGCCAGAGAGGACTTGACCAACCATGTGGAAGGTCGAGCTCTTCGAACGAAGACTACTTATAATGTATGCAAATTCCTTTTAGAAGAAGTGATCTCGAGATTCGGATACGTTGAGAAAGTGGTTGCGGACAGGGGAGAGTTGGATGCGAGAGAGGCAAAAGAGTTCTTTGATCGTCATGGAATTCGATTGTCTCTCACCACTGCCTATAACCCAGAAGCAAATGGGAAAATCGAGAGAGGTCACCCTTCCATTGTGAAGGCGATCTCTAAGGCTTGCAGCGATGACATAAGGCAGTGGCCTAGGTTTCTTCCATTCGCGCTATGGGCTGATAGGATGACTTACACTCGGTCCACAGGATTCATGCCTGCTGAATTGATGTATTGTCAGAAGCCAGTCTTCCCCATCCAGACTCAGATAGTGACATGGTTGACGCTCCCATGGAATGATAGTATGACGAGAGAAGAGTTATTATCATTGAGAATAAAGCAGTTAGAACAAGGAAATGAAAAGTTGAAAGAAGCAGTCCAAAAGTTAAAGGAGTCAAGGCTAAAGAATAAGATCTATTTTGACAAAACCCATCGACTGAGACCACGTAGGATTGAGATAGATGATTGGGTGTTGGTGTACGACAGTACATTCGATACTCAATATGATGCTAGGAAGAAATTAACCAAACGATGGTTTGGGCCATATGTGGTTACGTCTGTGTTTGAGAATGGTACGTATGCACTTCGTGAGTTAGACACTACTCCTTTGAGATCTTTGATTGCAGGAAAGAGGATAAAATTATTCAAGAAAAGAAATGAAGCGGATTATGAGATTGAGCAAGAACTTCTGGAGGGAACTGATGACACTGAGGCTGATGCTGATGAAGAATGATAAACCATGAAGATAAAGAAAAGCTGGATCAAAATGAAGAAAAATGACCAGGTGAAACGTTTCTGATTTGAGATGTGTTTTCTTTCTGATAGAGCATATGCATTGCATTGATGTGTGTGATAAAGATATGTATGAGTTTATGAAAATCATGTAGAATGAAGATAACAAAGATCTATTATGGGTTTGCATGAAGCATGAGTGACTAGGAAATTATATGAATGAGATCAGTTAGCAGACTAGAGACTTTTGGGAGTGAAAGCTTGGGGATGTGATGGTATGCTTAGACCGAGTGCATGTATATACTGATTGATTTGAACACTTAGTGAGTGGGAAACTTTGGATCCTAGTATTTATTTCTTATGAGATCTTACCTCCATATGGATCGTGATATAAAGAAACATTCATACTCATGCCAGCTTATATGTGCGTGTATGTTGTTGGTGCGCTACGATGGGCTAGTAGGCGGGTGGAACCACCTTGGTCGGGTGATCAAGGCCACGAGCCGTAGCTAGTTTCGTCGTAGGCCTGACCTATCTGTTGTCATGCGCCTGTATGGGTCGGTAGGCGGGTGGAGTCACTGTGACCGGGTGGTCAGAGCCACGAGCTGACGTCGATTTCATGCAGGGCTGACGTTGTGTATGTCGTGCGCTATGCCGGGTCGGCAGACAGGTGGAACAAACTTGGCCGGGTGGACAAGTCCATGAGTCGCACCCGATTTCGACATAGGCCGATTTGTGAAAAATAAAAGATAAAAAGAAATGCTGAGCTGAGATGAAGAGGAAAAGAAAAATAAAAAGAAAAATGAAAAAGAAAAAGAAAAAGAAAGAAAGATCTAATGGAGAGCTGGACAAGTAGGAGATAAATAGTAGGAATCGAGGTATATTCTACAAACTGAGTTAGTAGAAACATATGTATATGCTAGTACTTAGAATGAGCAGTTGGATCTGAACCAGTTGAACGAACAAAAGATCTAGAAAACCGACGATTTATTCATGTGATTACTTGTCAGATTGCAGACGCAGAAACGTAATATGATGTTTGTGAAGCTTGAATCTACCTAATTTTCTAAAATTCATACCAATCTTTATAAAAATTGCATGACTGCATGAGATCATGATTTGAGTTTTGAAAAGAAAAAGATAAAAAGTGTAAAGAGATTTTAAAAGAACCCTGATGCGCTTCTGTTGAGTCTTGCAGGTTGGCCCATCGGGACGATGTGCAGGTTTAGCGGGGGCGAATGTCGGGATGAAATCCCGCAGGGAGTGTGCAATGTTTTTTTTCAAAAGTTCATTATTTTCTGAGTATTGTGTGATGTTTTCATGAGAGAGTGGTACGTTCTGTACATATTTTGGCCAAATTAATTTATTATGTGATGCAAAAACATGTTTGAGATGTATGTTAGACGTGTGTGTAAAAACAACAGACATTAGAAACACGAAAACCCTAGTTTTGACCCTCAGAACCCCTGAAAACTTGAACTTACCCCCTGAAAATCGGAATTGAACCCTTGGAAACCCTTGGAGTTTAGGCCGAAACTGTAAATAAAACTTTGAATCGGTGAGTTTAAGATAATTGTGAGCAAACCCTTGCTTTTCCCGATCAAAAACTTTAGGTTGGACCCTTGAAAATGGCGGTTTCTATAGGTCAAACCCCAAAAACCAATTAAATTGTAAATATCCAGTGTGAAACCAAAACCATAGCATAAGGGAAAAATTAAAAGACTGCCAAAAATAGAAAGTTAATTGAGGAGGTGGGAATGTTCTAGAAGCGAGTCCAAGGGGGGGCCTATAAATAAGTGCTAATTCATTTGTTTCTTCCCTAACCCATGGATCTTGCTCGTGGATTATCACCTTCAGGTATGCTCCTTGTTCGTTTATGTTCATTCATGTTCTAGTTCATTCATTACGATAGTCCATTGAGAGGGAAAGAGAGAATCGATGGCGCATAGATTATGAAGCATACGCATAGAAATTCTAAGTTGGAGGAAGGCTTCTCGTATGGACGCTTAGCTTAAGAGTTTTTCACGAATATATACTTATGGTTCATGGTCACGGAGGTTCGGTAGACTCCCGGGAGCTAGATTTGAGAGAGAGAGAGCACAAGTCTGACGATGGCAGAGGGCGTTGTAGCTGGATTCGTAGAGAGATAGCTATCGGCGACATCGCAGGAGGATGCAGAGATAGATAGAGAGATGGAGCGAGAGTGGCAGAGACTCAGAGAGAAATTGGGGGCGGTGTTTTAGTAGGCTTCAATGATGCACGGAGAGAGACGGAGACAGTCAGTGGCACAGAATTGCCATGTAGGCATTAGAGAGAGGTGACACTGAGGACTCGAGGCGTCCTATTGTTGAGGGTGTTGCAGAGCACGTGGTGAGAGAGAACCCTGAGTGAGGCTATTGGCGGAAGAATCTGTAGAGAGCATCGACGTGGACGACACCAGAAGAAAAGTCAGAGAGAGATGCAGAGGGATTCTAGTCCATGTCACAGACAGAGACTATGGCGGTGATCATGCATCATATGACAGAGAGAGTTTCTGTCGGCCGCTGCGTGTCGTAGAAAGAGAGAGAGGGAAATAAAAGTCGGTGGTTGGACATCGTGTAGAGAGAGAACTTAGAGCGAGCGGCAGAATTCGCGTGGAGAGAGAATTACGTCAATGATTCGATGTGGTGTCGATAGGCAGAGATGGTTGAAGCCTATAGGTGGCGTTACTCTGATTAGAACGCAGACGTGGCAGAAACACAGAGGGTGAAGATCTCTGGTCGGAGGCACACACCCTCTAGGAGAGAGAAAGATTGGGTGTGATGGCGGCAGAGGTCGCACGTCTATAGTGGAGGAGAGAGTGGGTAAGGTCGATTGTTGAGGTGCGCAAGGGAAAGAGAGAAATTCAAGGGTTGTCTGGCTGCGCCCTGTACAGATGATCGCGGTGGAAGAATCCGACTGCAGCGCTGTGTCGCCACCAGAGAAAGAGAGAGAGAAAGGGCTAGAAACGTTCGGAGTCGCAAATAGTCAGAGAGAGAATCAGGAGAGGGAGGCAGACTGCGCCCATTGGAGAGAGATTATCTCTGTTTCCTCTCCCGGATGTGGGCTGTTGTCATGCACAGAGAGAGAAAGACCACTAGTGGGCGCTGCGCGCATGATTTCGGGAGAGAGAAGCATCGCTTAATGTTGGCGCTTGACTTGAGAAATTGGAGGTCGACATGTCGCAGAGAGAGAGTCAGAGAGCGGCTGCTGTCCGCACAGAACGTATGGAAATTCGGACGTGTTGTAGCAGATTGAAAACAGAGAGAGGCTGTGTAGTCCGGCGCTATAGAGCAACGCAGAGTTAGAGAGAGATGATCGTTGTCGGCATATGAGAGAGACAAACAGAATCTGGCGGGCAATCCTGGAGAGAGTCAGAGTGAGACGAGATGCGCTGTTGTCAGTTGATCATATGTGGTGGTAAGAGAGAAAGAGAGGCCACGGTGTGGCTGCTGATGTGGAAGCCGATAGACAGAGGTGCCTAAGCTGTGCTCCGACACAGATAGAGGATAAGCGGTGGATATATGAAGAGAGTGACCGGAGGCGGCAGCACGCACTTAAAACAGCTACGGTAGAGAGAGAGAGGCAGGGTTTGCGCCCGCTGTAGAGAACCGCTGCACATGGGGAGAGAATGTCCGATGACTTAGAGAGAGGAGGCTATGGCGGTGCTCCAATCAGAAGAGAGAGAAGTGATCTTCGATGCGCGTAGATTCAGAATTACTAATGGCTATAGCACACAAGAGATTAAGTTGGCTGTGCAGTCGTGGAGGAGAGAGAGAGTATCTCTCCCCCCTCCCATGGCGGCAGTCCACGCGCGCAAGAGAAAGAGAGAGAGAGTAGCGAGATAGATGCGCAGATGAATTGTAAGATTGTAGAATGTTCTTTCTATGACAGACAAAGTATGATTATCGTCAGACAGATTATCGAATTTAGAAAGAAATCATTCATTAGTTCCAAAAACTTCAAAGCTTTATATCTCAGTATAGAATTCGAGAAATCCTTAAAATGTTGTACCTTTTCAAAGAGAGAGAGATAAGTAGAGAAAGAGAGAGAAGGGGAGAGATTAGCTCGTATGAACAATACATAACAATCTAGTATCCCCATGATTATGAAACTTGCATTCGAATGAAAAGATTTTACAGCAAAAATCACAAATTCTATGGAAATAGTGATTCACATTAAGAAAGAATTACTTTGGGTTTTTTTTGGAACGATTATCTCTAAATGTTCGTATATCATGATGCAAATTGTTGTAATTATTGGGGTATAAGTAAAAATGAAATGAAAACATGAGGCATATGTCTTGAATGAGGTGATTTAAAAAGGATGTTTTAGTATTGTTACAAAAAAAGAAGAGAAAGAGGGACATTGTTTTAAAAGAGAGGATTTATTATTTTATCAATTGACATTGATTTTTCTACCCAACCCCGTGGATCTTGCTCGTGGAACGTCTCTCCAGGTTTATGCGGGTTTTGATCATCTGAAGTAAAGAGACGGAAGGCCATTGCGGAGGATACTTGAAGAAAAGAACGGACCGAAGTAAAGTTGGAAGAAAAGCTTGGACTGCGAAGACCGAAGCTGGATCCCGTAGGCGATTTCTCGCACTGTAGCGAGGGATCTAGAGTAGACACTAGCCGATCCGCACTGTAGCGGCGGCGTTTATATTGTATCATCGCACCGCACTGTAGCGGTTTTATTGTACCATCGGCCCGCACTGTAGCGGCCTATTTTTGTATCATTCATTTTATTGGAGGCTTCAGTTCCGTTTTCGATTGTATCTTCGAGCTTGATCTACATCACGTGTTTCACTGCGGTATACACGTCTCTCTTTCCGACGCCCACGGTCCCACGTCTCGACACTTCCGAGGGGCGAGGGTCCCACGCGTACGAGGATCGCGCACGCTCCGGAGAGCACAGGCGAGGCGCCCAGCGCGCAGACGCCGCTCGCAGGACAGCGGGGACGGCGCACCAGAGCGGGGCCTGATCCAACCCCAGGCGTCGGCTTCCCGCCACGACCTCCTTCTTCCCGACAACGGGAATGAGAAAATCTATATAAGTTAGTTAGTATTAACTGACGCGATGAGAAGAAGAAGGAGGAAGACAATGAGAAAGTGAGAAGAACTCATTTTTGTATGACTGAGTATAGTCGGGCTTCTCTGAGTGAGAAAGCATCTGTAAAACTTTTGAGTTTTTTATAGTTATGAGAAGAACTGAGTAAAGTTCTGTGTATGAGCCTCTCTCCATCATCTCCATGTTTGCCTACTGTGTGATGAATTCAAAAGTTCAAGTTTTCTAAGCAATTCGATGCCTGGCATCGAATCTTGGCTCAAAAGTCATTTTTTCATTCTCTGTGTGTTAACTATTGTTGAATCTTTTAAAAATATGAAGTTTGTGGAGCAACTCGATGCCTGGCATCGAGTTTGAGCATAAAGTCGATGCCTGGCATCGACTTCTAGCATACAAGTGGTCTTCTTCATGTGTGTGTAAAAGAGAGTATTTCTGGTGCAGAAAAAGGGCCTAAAAAAGCTCAAAGTCGATGCCCGGCATCGACTTGGACTGAAATTCGATGCCAGGCATCGAATTTTTTATTTTTGGACATCAAGAATACTAAAATAGGCAAAAATTTCCAGTTTTGGAAGGTCATACAGGGTCATCTTGTGAGGGCCATAACTTGAGTTCTAGAGCTCCGTTTGATGCATATGATAGCTTGTTGGAAAGCTCTACTCTTCTAGTTTCAGCCTATAAAGTTTCATAGAGAAATAATACTTGAGTTAGGAGAAATTAGCAAAATACTGAAGGTATGTCATTTCAGTGACTAGAAATTTCTGTACAAGCAAACTTCTCACTTTAGGCTATCATTTCTCAAAGTTTGGAGTGGCAATGAGTTAATGGTGACCATAGAGGTGTTCTAGTGTCACATTAATTCATTTCTTGTGGTGTTTTATACATCAACAAGTGGTATCAGAGCAGAAAGATTCTCGAGAGCAGAAGACGACAAAGGTACGAGAAGTTTTGTAAATTTTTCCATTAAAGTTTGAAAGGTGAAGCATTTGAAGACACAAGGCATCAAAAGATTACTTTCGAAGTATCCTCATACACAAAGAACTTCAAAAGGTATTATACTTTATCCTTTAAGCTCACAGGTTGCAGCAGAAGGAAAGAACTATGGCAGATCATATCTCCATTGACAAACTGGACAGAGATAATTACCCCGCATGGGTAATGAGAATGGAAGCCTTACTTATGAGTAAGGATCTCATGGTATATGTAACAGGTGAAGAAGAGAAGCCAGTATTTGAAGATGAAAGCCGACCAAAGAAAGAAGAACTTGATGCTTTAAAGCATTGGCAGAAGAAGGATGCAAGTGCAAAAGCATACATCTACAATACAATTTCTGATCATTTGCTACCAGACATCAGAGGATTGGAATCATCTGAAGATATATGGAATGCATTGGAGTATCATTTCCAAAGTACTACTAAAGCACGGAAAGCAAGTCTATGGTCAGAGTTTACAACATTCAAGAAGAAGCCAAGTCAAACCATTAGTGATTATGTCACTAAGATGAAGGATCTAGCAGATAGTCTTGGATCCATAGATGAAGATGTTGAAGATCACAGATTGATTGCTCAACTACTTGCAGGTTTGAGAGGGGATGAAAGGTGGAAACCTTTTGTCTTATCAACAGAACTTTCATTAAATCATTATGTTCCAGATTTGAACCAGTTGCTTGGTTTGATGCTCACATACGAGCAAGACTTGAAGGGAGATGGAGATAAAGGTCAAAGCTCTGCAATGTACATGAAGAATAAGAAGAAAGGAGATAAAGGTAAAGCAAAGGATGAAGAGGAGTCTAATTCTCAAGCTTATTATGCAAGAGGTAAAGGCACTGGCAGAGGAAGAGCAAGAGGTTTTGGAAGAGGAAGAGGTAATCAAAATAACAACAAAAAGGCTTGCTGGATCTGTGGATTGAGTAATCATTTGGCTCATGACTGTTGGCACAACCAACAAGGATCAAACCAGAATCAAAACAACAATAGCAGAGGTCGAGGTGGAAGATATCAAAGTAATTTTCAAAGAGGTAGACAAAGTCAAAGAGGAGGCTATGGTAGAGGTGGAGGAAGAAGTTGGGGACAGAATCAATCCTACAACACCACCTACTACAACTATGCAAATGACACACAGAATGAAAGTCATACATCATTGATGATGAATTCAATCAGCACATCAGATAGAGAAGATCTAAAGGTATTTTACATTGACTCTGGATGTTCTAATCATTTGTCAGGAAACATAGAATTGATGTCAGAATTGGAAAAAGGCATTTCTAGTCACACAGTTCAAACTGGTGATAATACAAGACATAGTGTACATTCAATTGGAAAAGTGAAATGCAAGAGTGGAGCAGATTTGCTAACCAATGTTTTGTATGTTCCTACAATACCTAAAAACTTGATTAGTGTGGGACAGATAGTTGAAAAAGGTTTTCAAGTTAGGTTTACAAATGAAGGAGTATTTGTGGAAGATCCAGAGAATGGATATAATCAGATTGTCTCTGGTAAGAAAGAAGGTAGACTCTTTACTTTAAGAGTGCAAGGGAACATTGGTCAAGCTTTGCTCACACATGGTGAAGCAGTGATTACAGAACTTGATCTCTGGCATAAGAGATTAGGTCACTTTAATGAAAGAGGAATTAAAGCTATGGTTGCTAATCAGTCTGTACTAGGATTACCAAATGTGCAAAGTCAACATATGGTTTATAAATGTGAAGCATGTCAAATGGGTAAAGCACACAGGTTACCATTTCAAAAGAAAGGTTTCAAACATGATGGAGTACTTGAGCTCATTCATACAGATGTATGGGGACCAACAAAAGAAGGATCTATCAGTGACTCAAGGTACTATGTTCTTTTCATTGATGATGCTACAAGATGGATAACATTATATGTTTTGAAGGAAAGATCAGAAGTGTTTGGAGCTTTCAAGCATTTTCATGCATATGCAGATAGAGTCACAGGTCAAAAGCTTAAGAGACTGAGGTCTGATGGAGGGGGAGAATACTTCTCCCAAGAGTTCAATGATTATCTTTGGAATGCAGGTATTAAGAGAGAAATAACTTGCAGGTATACACCACAACAAAATGGTGTAGCAGAAAGAAGGAACAGGACTTTGGTTGAGTTTGCTAGAGCTATGCTAAAGGAGAAGAACTGTCCAAATTATCTTTGGGCTGAGGCTGTAAATACAGCTACATATCTTGTGAATAGATTACCATGTGCAGCTCTGAATGGAATGACTCCATATGAAGCTTTGTGGGGTAAGAAACCAACACTAGATCATTGTAGAGTGTTTGGATCAATTGCATATGCTTATGTGCCATCACAACTTAGGCATAAACTTGAACCAAAGGCAGAAAAATATGTGTTCATTGGTTATGATGAAAAGCAGATGGGTTACAGATTGTGGAATCCTCTAACCAAACAATTTATTGTTTCTAGAGATGTTACATTTGATGAACAGAAAAGTTGGTATGCAGATCAAAGTCATACAGCTGAAAAATTTGAAGAAGAGGTAAGAAGATGTGAGAAAGGAAAATCAATTGTGCAGGTGAATAGAGATGAAGACTATATGCAAGCAAGTACATCCAGAAGTGGATTAACAAGAATGAATGAAGAAGCTCCTATATTTGATGAAGAGGTGTATCCAGAAACTTATGAAGAATGTGAACCAAGAAGGTCAAGCAGGACAAGGAGACAACCAGAAAGGTATTCTTATGATACTTCTTACATAACTCAGAAGAACTATGCATATATGGTCAAAGATGATGAAGAACCTCAGAACTATGATGAAGCTAAAGGTAAAAAGCAATGGGAAGAAGCAATGAAGGAAGAGTTCAATGCACTGGAGGAGAACAAGACATGGGAACTTGTTTCTAAACCAAATGGTAAGAAAGTAATTGGAAATAAATGGGTTTATAAAGTGAAGAAGCTTGCAGATGGAAGTATAGCCAGATACAAAGCTAGATTGGTGGTGAAAGGCTATGCCCAGACCTATGGCATAGATTATGATGAGACATTCAGTCCCGTAGCTAAGATGTCAACTATAAGGACAATCATTGCTATTGCAGCTTCAAAAGGATGGACTTTGAGTCAACTAGATATAAAAAATGCATTCTTGAATGGATACATATCAGATGAGGTATACATGGAACAACCTCAAGGGTTTATAGATTTCAGGTATCCAAATTTTGTTTGCAGGTTGAGAAGAGCATTGTATGGATTGAAGCAAGCTCCAAGAGCTTGGAACTATAGACTGGTGAAGTATCTCAATGATCTTGGATATCAAAGTTCAAAAGCAGATTCAAGTCTACTTATCAAAAGAACAGAGGAAGGTCAAAGAGTTCTCAGATATATCAAAGGAACTATAAAGGAAGGATTATATTATCCTTTTACATCAGATTTGAAGTTAAGAGCCTATAGTGATTCAGATTGGGCAGGTAACCAAGATGACAGAAGATCAACTCATGGTTACATGATATATATTGGTGATAAGCTTGTAAGTTGGTGTTCAAAGAAACAACATACAGTAGCATTATCATCAACTGAAGCAGAGTACAAAGGACTTGTGGAAGCAGCTAAGGAAGTCATATGGATGCAGACATTGTTCAAGAGCTTAGGCATTGATCAAGGTACACCTACAATACATGGAGATAATATGAGTTCACTTTATCTTGCAGCAAATCCAGTATTTCATGCAAGGACAAAGCACATAGAGATCCAATATCATTTTCTTAGAGAAAAGGTAATGGAGAAGGAGATTGAAGTGGAATACATTTCTACTAAAGATCAGTTAGCAGACATAATGACAAAGAGCTTGGATGGTGTGAAGACCAGCAGATTCAAAAGCATGGCAGGAGTAAAAGAAAAGAAGAAGATATGAAGAAACAGGGAATGTCAATTAGTGATTGAGGGGGAGCTGTTGGAGAAACAATCACTAATTAGACATATATTTGAAGGTCAAATCTTAGAAAGAAAACCCCATGCCTATGTGAAGGGACAAATTCACAAGTGTATCATACTTGTAAAGTTAGTTCACTTTAGTTCTAGAAGTTTTTTAAAAATCACGGGAATGAGAAAATCTATATAAGTTAGTTAGTATTAACTGACGCGATGAGAAGAAGAAGGAGGAAGACAATGAGAAAGTGAGAAGAACTCATTTTTGTATGACTGAGTATAGTCGGGCTTCTCTGAGTGAGAAAGCATCTGTAAAACTTTTGAGTTTTTTATAGTTATGAGAAGAACTGAGTCAAGTTCTGTGTATGAGCCTCTCTCCATCATCTCCATGTTTGCCTACTGTGTGATGAATTCAAAAGTTCAAGTTTTCTGAGCAATTCGATGCCTGGCATCGAATCTTGGCTCAAAAGTCATTTTTTCATTCTCTGTGTGTTAACTATTGTTGAATCTTTTAAAAATATGAAGTTTGTGGAGCAACTCGATGCCTGGCATCCAGTTTGAGCATAAAGTCGATGCCTGGCATCGACTTCTAGCATACAAGTGGTCTTCTTCATGTGTGTGTAAAAGAGAGTATTTCTGGTGCAGAAAAAGGGCCTAAAAAAGCTCAAAGTCGATGCCCGGCATCGACTTGGACTGAAATTCGATGCCAGGCATCGAATTTTTTATTTTTGGACATCAAGAATACTAAAACAGGCAAAAATTTCCAGTTTTGGAAGGTCATACAGGGTCATCTTGTGAGGGCCATAACTTGAGTTCTAGAGCTCCGTTTGATGCATATGATAGCTTGTTGGAAAGCTCTACTCTTCTAGTTTCAGCCTATAAAGTTTCATAGAGAAATAATACTTGAGTTAGGAGAAATTAGCAAAATACTGAAGGTATGTCATTTCAGTGACTAGAAATTTCTGTACAAGCAAAGTTCTCACTTTAGGCTATCATTTCTCAAAGTTTGGAGTGGCAATGAGTTAATGGTGACCATAGAGGTGTTCTAGTGTCACATTAATTCATTTCTTGTGGTGTTTTATACATCAACAATGACATAGATAAGAGATGAAATAGAGATGAGAATATCCTCAATAGAGTTCAAGTTTTAAGAGATAGATGTGTAGAGAGTCGTCTCTAGAGATTAGCGATGAGTCTATCCTATAATTCTCTTAGCCTGATCATGTGGATCAACAAAATCTTTTGTACACATCTAAATCAGAAGCTAATCAAGCTATGGCCAAATTTTGATGATCTAATTCTCTTAAGGTTGTGTGTATGACAACAAGGAACATTCATATGTAGAATTCTGCAAGCTAAGGTCTCAAAAACGCGCATTTTGCTACTCACAGATTTGGTCGGATCTCAGTGCTCCATGTAAAGTTTTTAATAATTGAGCATTCAAAAAGTAAGTTAGAAGATCAGGAACCTTTTGCTAAAAGCATTTAGCAAAATGGGTTATACTTTTATTGAAATCAGCTTATGAAGTTGACCATGTCAAAGTCATCATTTTAGGAAGGTACTTTTTGACATATATTTGATCTAAGTGATAAAATTAAAGATCTAATGGTTCTTTTGAAGAACTAATGCTCATTATGATTGTGCAAAGTATTAAAAATGTTTATGCATCATTTGAATGATTAAAATTAAAGTTATATGCAAAGATTGAAGTCTATTTCTAAAGCAAACTTATTGAAACTCAAGGAAACTTCACCCAGAGAAGTATTTCTTAATGAACATGAACGTTAATGTAACGTTTGTGTAAGTTTTGGTTTATCATTGATATAGGGGAATTCTTAAATCAAGATCGATAAAACATTTGGAGAAATTAAAGGTCTCCAGCAGTGGTATCAAAGAAGAAAGATCAAATCAATGTGAAGAAGAAGCAAGGAGAACCTCGACTGTTGCAAACATCAAAGATCTTGTGAATTGAAGGTGTAAATGGTTAAAGTCTTGAAGAAAACCTGAAGAAGTACAAATTTTGAGTTCAAAGGTTAAATCTCTATATCAAAGGTACATTGTATCTTCATAAATCTTAGTAATTGTAGATATAAAAGTCAAGAGATGGGAGAAAGCTTGCAGATTGACAAGCTAGATAGAGAGAACTATCAAGCATGGTCCACGAGGATGGAGGAACACCTCATGAGCAAAGATTTCATGAAATTTTTTACAGGAGAAGAAGAAAAGCTATAGTTTAAGGATCCAAGCATTCCAACAAGAAAAGAACTTGCAGATTTGAAGAATTGGATGAAGAAAGATGCTCAAGCTAGGAGCATCATTTACATGGTTGTAAATCATTATCTTCTACCACACATTGGAGGATTATAGAGTGGCACATAAGTATGCAATGTTGGTGCAAATATACAAGCCCTCACATTTGTCTTAGCATGGAAAAACATTATGTGGAAACACTTGAGGAATCATGGGATCCTTAGCTTGTAACCATCTCATCATTTACCAATCGTAAAAGATTAAAACCATGAAGAATCTTTCAAGAGCATAAATCTCCTTGAGTTAGGAAGAACAATAGCTATGAGTTTAAAATGAGAGAATAACTCCTAGATTAAGAGTCACTTTTATTTGGAGCCAAGCTCGAATTTCAAATTCAAACTTAGGAGAAATTTCTTATATAAAGGTCCTTGAAAATCATGTAGTAGTGTGGCCTCATTTAGAGCTCATTTCTTGATCATTTGTAGGACTTGAGTAGCTGAGACCATAGCTGACTCAGTCCACCATCATTACAATGCCAATGCTCTTGTAAAATCATGTTTAATAATACATATAGCTCATTGATCATCTCTCTCTACTTCTCTGGTATGACTACTCAGAATAGGCAACTCTC